>JAFVLL020009006.1:0-72241 GCA_021397915.2 Tor tambroides
TAGATAGATAGATAGATAGATAGAATGAACGAATGACAGATAGACAGATAGATAGATAGATAGATAGATAGATAGATACATAGATAGATAGATAGATAGAATGACAGACAGACAGACCGACAGATAGACAGATAGATAGACAGATAGACAGACAGACAGACAGACAGACAGATAGATAGATAGATAGATAGATAGATAGATAGATAGATAGATAGATAGATAGATAGATAGATAGATAGATAGATAGATAGATAAACTCAGTGTTTTGCTGGCTGACTGTAGGATTTGTAGGTTATGTCAGTAAGTCTATAACAGAGTAAAACATATTTAGAGGCTAATATAGGTGTGTGTCTTTGACTGATGGCAAACGGTTTGAGACATTAATTCATGCTTGTCATGGTTTATGGCACCTAGGAGACATTCATAATAAATTTAGTACAGCTCCAAATTCAACAACACATTCAGAAAGAGCCTAACTGCATAAAGGCAATGATTTCTTTCTGTCATTTATCTGCTCACTGCAGAAATATGGAGAGGCCATTTTTCAGAAGCCGACTCTTGTTTGCTCTCTCTCTCAAATGGGCTTTTCTCCACAGACCCCAAAAGTCAAAATTGGAATGATAAATCAGGTGAAATGACAATCAGAGTATTCCTGAACACACAGGCTGACAGAAGAGGATAGAACAATGGAGATATACTCAGGAAGGCAGAGTGCCAAAATGAGATCTGCTGAACACACTGTAAGCAAGCCAAGCTTTTATTTTATTGGCACGCATATTGAGTGTCAAAACCTGGGTGTGAATTATGGTGGGATTTGGGGGTGTGACCCTCTAAGTAGGAATTCAGCTACTTAGTATTCTCAAATATATACAGCAGGTAAAATAAGAATTGAACACGTCACCATTTTTCTCAGTAAATATATTTCTAAAGGTGCTGTTGACTTGAAATTTTCACCAGATGTTGGTAATAACACATACAAAGAATACAAAACAAATAAGTTCAGAAATTAAGTTATGTGCAATAAAATGCAATGACACACGGAAAAAGTATTGAACACATGAAGAAAGGTAGGTGCAAAAAGGCACGGAAAGCCAAGACACCAACTGAAATCTATCAGTAATTAGAAAGCAATCCTGCCACTTGTCAGTGGAAATTAATATTAGCTGCTTCAGTCCCAACACCTACAGTACCAGGATGATGAAGATGAAACAAGAGTGGATATTTCAGCAAGACAATGATCCCAAGCACAGCCAAGGAAACTCTTGAGTGGTTTCAGAAAAAGAAAATAAAGCTGCTAGAATGGCCAGCCAATCACCTGACTTGGATCCAACAGAAAATAAAGATCAGAGTTCATAGAAGAGGCCCACAGAACCCTCACGATTTGAAGACTCTGCGGAAGAATGGGCCAAAATCACCCCTGAGCAATGCATGCGACTAGTTTCTCCATACAGGAGGCGTCTTGAAGGTGTCATTACCAACAAAGGCTTTTGTACAAAGTATTAAATAAATTTCAGTAGTTCAATACTTTTTCCATGTGTCATTCCATTTTATTACACATAACTTAATTTCTGAACTTATTTGTTTTGTTTTATTTGCATGTATGGATTACTTAGGTTGTTACCGACATCTGGTGAAAATATCATGTCAACAGCACTTTTAGAAACATATTTATTGGGAAAAATGGTGACGTGTTCAATGCTTATTTTACCCGCTGTATCCTTACAAGTGTATATATTTCCATGTAACCACATACATTTTTAGGTAACTTTGCAGTGTCTATTAGTTAACACTGCATTAAATAAACATGGGTAACATTAACTTAGGCAATCACAGGACACAACTAATCAGAGGATGATATGGAGAGAGGAGGCAAAACTAATCAAAAAATAAATTAATTAAAAAAAAAAAAGATCTATAAAGGCATTGAGCAGAAAATGGGTGGGCAGTGGAAAAGCATTATGGGAAATTTACAGCATGGCCACAATAGACTTGAATCTGCTCCATGAGTCAGAGAAGACCCTCACCTCTAGGTATGGGACAGGAGAGACGGCAGGAAGTGGGTATTCTTTCAGTGTTCGCTGCTCATCCAGGAACTTCCCAGCTTTGCCGTTGTACGCAGGCTGGAAGAGGCCGTAGTTTAGCACGTCCTTCAGGCTCTGGTTGAGTGTGCAGAGGATTCGTTGTTTAGACAACCAGATGGGCGACTCCACATTAAACTTCATGCATTTCTGCAGAACAAACAAAAGGAGAGACATGATAAGTCATATGCAACAGCAAACCTGAAGATTCCCTAATACATACGCCATTCAAAACATTTTTCAATGATTTTCAAAGAAGTCTTTTATACTTACCAAGGATGCATTTATTTTATTTATAGAAACATACTGTGAAATATTATTACAATTTAAAATAACCATTTTCTATATGAATACATTTTAAAATGCTAAAGAAGCATTATTGATTCTTGCCCTTATCATTGTTGAAAACAGTTGTGCTGCTTAAGACATAAGACATATGTTTAAGATAAATATACATATATACACATTATATATATATATATATATATATATATATATGTGTGTGTGTGTGTGTGCGTGTGTGTGTATGTATATATATATGTATATGTATATTATAAATGTCTTTACAGTCTATTTTTAACTATGGTAAAATCAATCAATGCACCACGTCTTCTCCTGACATAATGCTTTATTAATTTATAGTATTATAGTATAGGAAAAATGACAGACTTTAAAGTAACTTTTATTTTGGTGGAAACTAAACTTACCATGGAATATTTTTGGCACCTTGTTGCTTTGATTTATTTAACAAATAACATAAGCGATAAAAAATTTGTTCAAAATAAATATAATATAAAGTTTTCTTTTCTAATAATACAAATTTACTGATGATAAAAATGTCCTTTGAGGTTCTTTTGTTCGTGACGCCCTCAACGTCTCCCCGGAAATATTTCTTACCTATTCCTTTCTCTCGTGGTCTTTCAGAGTTTACTCTGTGTTGTGACTTTGTGGAGCTTTTGCCCCAAAATCAACACTGAAGATTTGAGAGTGAACCCACTGTCCAATCAAGCAGTGTATCAATAAAAGCCTCTCACCCATGTCTTTGTCCTCTATACCATTACTAATAACACACAACCCCTGCCCTTTCCACAGCACCGTGATTACTAGAGGCAGAGAACCAGCAGACCACTGGGACAGCGAGAGAAGGCACGAGTGAGAGAGGCTTTCAGCGCTTTTGTTCGCTTCTCCTCTCAGCAAATACGACATCAAATGCAGCTTTGAACTCTTGTCTACTGCATTTATTTTACCAGAGAGCCCAGCATTAAGGAGACAAAGATGGGGAGGAGAGAGGACATCAGTCTGAAACACACACACACACACACACACACACACACATACACACACACTAACATAAAAAGAAAAGTGTCTCAGAAACTTGTAATTGTGTGCAGAATTCCCCTGAAGTTAAGCCTGCGTTTCATTCTGTTTTCCCGGGGATAACAACAGCCTCCACCGCGGTCGTTCCTCTTGATTTTCAATCTTAAATTTCATCACTCTTTTCTGTGTTTATCTTCGCTCACGATGACAGGTGACTGGAGCGCATTCAGCTCTATTTAAACTCAGAACAAGAAGAAAACCAGACCGCCACCAAACGACAAACCTCTATTCAACATACAAATGGAACTGACGCTTCAATACAATAATACAATCATCTCACGTCACACTTACATTCTTTTTTCTGACAAGAACATATGGCCATTACAAATTAAATGATAAAAATTTACAATCAAAGCAGAGCCGAAGTTCAATTTTTAGGCCAGGCCAAGCGAATGCCAATCAAAATTACATGTGCATTTTCATAAAATTTTGCAAGCTGTATGCATACATACAGTACACACACAAATATATATATATACTGAATATATATGTTTAATGTTTTTTATTGTCTCTTTTGATAAAAAATACAGAAATACATAAAATATTATTGCAATTTCTTACTAATATTAGTTTCCTATATTAATATACTTTAAAATATAATTTATTCCTGTAAAGCAGCGCTGAATTTTCAGCACCATTACTCCAGACTTCAGTGTCACGTGATCCTTCAGAAATCATTCTAATATGCTGATTTATTATCAATGCAGGAAACAGTTGTGCTGCTTAATATTTTTTTGGACTTGTGATACTTATTTCAGGATTCTTTGATAAATAAAAAGTTAAAAAGAACAGTGTTTACTCAAAATAGAAATTTGTGTTACAATATTCAAAAGTTGGGGGGGGGGGCAGTAATTTTTTTTTCTTTTTAAAGGAATTAATACTAAAGCAAGGATGTGTTAAATGGATAAAACGTAGTGCTGTCAAACGATTAATCGCATCCAAAATAAAAGTTTTTGTTTACATAATATATGTGTGTGTACTGTGTATATTTATTATGTATATATAAATACACACACATACAGTATATATTTTGAAAATATTTACATGTATTTACATGTATATTTATATTCATATAATTTATATTATATATAAATACATTTAATATACAAATTTTACATATTTTTCTTAAATATATACATGCTTGTGTGTGTATTTATATATACATAAAAAATATACACAGTACACACACATATATTATGTAAACAAATACTTTTATTTTGGATGCGATTAATCGTGATTAATCGTTTGACAGCACTAAAAACGTGATAGTAAAGACTTACATTGTTAGAAAATAGTTCTATTCTGAATAAATGCTGTTCTTTTAAACTTTTTATTCATCAAAGAATCAAAGCAAAAAAGTATCACAGGTTCCAAAAAACATTAAGCAGCATGACAGTTTCAACACTGATAATAAATCAGCATATTAGAATGATTTCTGGAAGATCATGTGACACTGAAGACTGGAGTAATGGCTGATTAAAGTTCATAAATTATGTTCTAAAGTATATTAAAATAGGAAACCAATATTAGAAATTGCAATAAAATTTACTGTATTTCTGTATTTTTGATCAAATAAATACAGCCTTGATGAACAAAAGAGACTACAATAAAACACATTAAAAATCTTACTGATGCCAAACTTTTGAACGGCAGTGTATATATACTGTACACATATAGTAAAATATTGTAAGCATAAATATTGATAATGATTATATCTTGTCTGCTTTTATATTACAACCCAGAATATTTACTAGTGAAGGGTTTGGGACTGTGTCATAGTTTATTTTTAATTAGACAGAACTGTATTTATTGATATCTTTCACCATTGACTGAACTGAGGTTTCACTGGGGTTACTGCAGTGCATTCTGGGACTGCCTGTTTAGAATTGCCTTAGACTGCCTTGATTTTGGATTGATTTAGAATATAGACCAATTACGTTATCATAAAGGGGAGGTTAATTTTGCTGCTAACTTTTTGACACAACCTTTGAAACAGGAAATGCTGTCTATATACTTGTAGGTGGCATCAGGTTTTGGAACAAAACTAGGCGTATCACTTTACAAATAAGCAAACACCTCTTCCATTTGTCTCTCTGTCCATAATTTAGCCAGAAATCAGAACTTTAACGTGTAATTATCACACACAATCGTCCCCAAATACTCCCCGCCCATATCGGCAGGGCAGTTCTCTCACAATGCAGCAGTGCCGATGTGATTCCCTGAACTCATGGACTGATGCTGATAGTATTAGCTTGAGGAAATTCATAACAGGCCTCTATTGGCATCAGTTTAGGAGAGAGAGATTCCTAACAATGCATTGATTGAGCTGCATGCATACAGCCGCGTACAATGACTCCGTTTGGCTGGAAAACGCTGTGGATTTGCTCAATAGGGCTTTGGTAAGCAGGCTGGTTTTCAGCAGGCCTCTAGAGAAACGTGGAGTAGAGATATAAAGCACATCTGGAGAATGAGACAGGGACAGTCCATCACCGTCACACACACATGCAGGTGCACACAAACACATCACGCCATGTACACTTGCACCGAAAATGCCGTAACACTGCACTTTTATGCATTAAACCATTTCAAGGAGTAATTAGAAATAAGCATATATATATAATTCGGGTTGCAGTTATTCACAAGAACATACTGATTACTATAGTAAGCGTAGTGTATTAGTGCATATCTTTATACATATATTATTTTTATATAGTATACAGGCTTTAAATAAAGTGTTGTCGCAGTCTCTGCCCATAAATAATGATCTAGAATTTGTCAGTAAACAGTTCAACCGTATACTGCAAAATCTGATTATCACAGTTATTAGTATTTTAAGACGTCCACTTTAGTGTGGTGATTTATTTAAGTGATTAACTGTGGGCAATTAATGCTCTCCAGAGCCCTGTAAGAGGATCGGCTCATGGACTCCAAACAACAACTAAAAGCACCATATTCTCACTTACAAGACTCTTAGTCTCAAATATCAGCTTGCAAACAATTTGCTTCTTCATTCATTAGTATTTAATGCTCTTTGAATGATAAATGCTCCCATATGATGCTAGAAGTGAAGTGACACTGACCTGCTATTTTTAAACTTGACATGTTCCTATTTAATCTTTTTTTTTCAGCAAAGATAGCAGAGTAACAATTAAAAGCAAGTAACTTTCTTCCAAGTACTGTACAATATCTGTACTTGTGTACTGCTCCTATGTTTAGAAATATCTTCAACAAAATAAGGATTATTTAACTCAAAAAAGCACAAAGAACACTAAAAAGAGCTGTAAACACAACTACAACCCAACGTCTATCCATAAGCCATCATACCTTGGTCACGCCTATATAATTAAATATTCAGATGCAATGGCTTTTTGGCCACTCCTCCCAAAGATAATGCACAGATATGACCTCTGTCAAAGTTACTTTTAGTGCATTGGTTTAAATATCAAATATGCACAACAATCCAATACTTTTTAAAATGCAAACCAGTTGAAATCAAAAGAGCTACATTTTATTATGCTGAATTTACTTATTGCAAAATTCAACAGTAAAAATTGGCTTTTACTGCATTAGGGTAGTGTGTGTGAGAGAGAAGACAAAAAGTGATATTTTTGTTCCACAAAAGGTAACTGTGTGGAAAAAATACAGTTTATGTGTGAGTGCCATATATGTTTGTGTAACAGGTGAATGGATGTTGATGGCAAATTGGATGCACTGGTGTGAGTCGGATTCACAATGCTGTGTATCATCGGAGGAAGACCGCACTGCCTCAGATGAATAAGTTCACTGAAAACGATTTACTGCAGAGAGAGAGAGAGAGAGAGAGAGAGAGAGAGAGAGAGAGGACAACATATGCAGATAAAATCCCCCTTTCCACAAATCTATCTCTCTCCAAAATTCTTTCAAGAACACTTCAAAAACAGGTCATTAATGTTCTTAATTGCTATTAAAATAATACAAATAAATAGTCAATGCAGTATACACATGATCTTTTCACAGATGGTCTGGTTAGTGCTCATAATCATTGTCTCTTTAATCTTATCTTATTTTTTTATTACTTTTGTCACAAATATCCTTTAAATTTAGTCAGTATATTGTCACATCAATTAGTGAGTTTTAAGCTGACTAAAATGGCATCTAAATAAGTCAATGAAAATTTTATTTGAAAAGTGGAAAATTAAGTCTCAAACACTTTCAATAACAAATTAAAATGCTAATTAATTCATAACTTTTTTGAAATGCGTTTTTCTGGATTTTTTGGTTGTTATTCTGTCTCTCACTGTTCCATAAACCTACCATTAAAATTATAGACTGATCATTTCTTTGTCAGAGGGCAAAGGTACAAAATCAGCAGGGGATCAATTAATTTTTTTCCCCACTGTATATGTATGTATGCATATGTATATGTATATATGTGTGTGTGTGTGTGTGTGTGTGTGTATGTATATATATATATATATATATATATATATCTTTTCACAGATGGTCTGGTTAGTGCTCATAATCATTATCTTTTGTATCTTATCTTATTTTTTATTACTTTTGTCACAAATATCCTTTAAATTTAGTCAGTATATTGTCACATCAATTAGTGAGTTTTAAGCTGACTAAAATGGCATCTAAATAAGTCAATGAAAATTTTATTTGAAAAGTGGAAAATTAAGTCTCAAACACTTTCAATAACAAATTAAAATGCTAATTAATTCATAACTTTTTTGAAATGCGTTTTTCTGGATTTTTTGGTTGTTATTCTGTCTCTCACTGTTCCATAAACCTACCATTAAAATTATAGACTGATCATTTCTTTGTCAGTGGGCAAAGGTACAAAATCAGCAGGGGATCAATTAATTTTTTTCCCCACTGTATATGTATGTATGCATATGTATATGTATATATGTGTGTGTGTGTGTGTGTGTGTATGTATATATATATATATATATCTTTTCACAGATGGTCTGGTTAGTGCTCATAATCATTATCTTTTGTATCTTATCTTATTTTTTATTACTTTTGTCACAAATATCCTTTAAATTTAGTCAGTATATTGTCACATCAATTAGTGAGTTTTAAGCTGACTAAAATGGCATCTAAATAAGTCAATGAAAATTTTATTTGAAAAGTGGAAAATTAAGTCAAATATTCAGAAAATAAAAATAAAAATGTATACACTATTGTGCAAAAGTCTTAGGCCACTAGTATTTTCACAAACAAAAAATGGTTTTAAGTCAGTTATTTCTATCTTTTGCTGTAGTGTGTCAGTAGGAAATAACAGGTTACATTTACAAATATTATTTTTGCCATTAACTGTAATAATCCAGTAAGATTCTTGTTTGCACAAGGAGTCTGACAACAGCCAGTGCTCCACACAGAGATCTGATCTCATCATCATCCAGTCTGTCTGGAATGACATGAAGAAACAGAACAAACTGAGACAGACTAAATCCAGAAGAACCGTGGTAACGTCTCCAAGATGCTTCAAGAGACCTACCTGCAAAGCTACCTGAAAAACTATGCACAAGTGCACATGGGGCAAAAGCTGTTTTAAATGCATAGTGTGCTCACACCAAATGTTGATTTAATTTAGTTAATAGAAGTTAATTGATAAATAAAATCTATTTATGGCATTATTTCTGAAAGCATCCTCACTTTACAGCATTTTTACCCAAGTGCCTAAAACTTTTCACAGTACTGTAGCTTTGCAGGTAGGTTTCTTGAAGCATCTTGGAGACGTTGCTACAGTCCTTCTGGATTTAGTCTGTCTCCGTTTGTTCTGTTTCTTCATGTCACTCCAGACAGACTGATGATGATGAGATCAGATCAGATCTCTGTGTGGAGCACTGGCTGTTGTCAGACTCCTTGTGCAAACAAAAATCTCACTGGATTATTACAATTAACGGCAAAAATAATGTTTGGAAATGTAAACTGATATTTCCTGCTGACACACTACAACAAAAGATAGAAATAACTGATTTCAAACCATTTTTTGTTGGTAAAAATACTTGTGGCCTAAGACTTTTGCACAGTACTGTATATATATGTATATTTATATATATATATATATATATATATATATGCGCTATATGTGCTATATATATATATATGTGTATGTATGTGTGTATGTATGTGTGTGTATATAGGCATATATACAATTATTTATTTATTTTATATTATTTTATTATTTTCTTTTATTTCCTTTTGACCTGGACATGTTTCTGTCACATTCACCTTTACAGTAACTTTCTTCTATCATTTTGTCCCTCTAAACAGTCTGATCAGCTCTAGTCCTCTGACGGTGTGAGCTGACAGGCGCTGGAATTGAGCAAGCTAGGTCTTTGCTCTCTAAAACCACATGCAGGGTCTCCAGGGCTCCCCGGTAATGAGAAAGATTTGAAAAAGTCAAACGAACAAACTCTCTCCTCTCTGCAGTGCAGGGTCATGTTGATTGGCTACTTTGGTATGAAAAAGTCTTACTCAGCGATGCTCGGGATGGAGACCTTGCGGCATGAGGATCATTTACACACACAAACACATACACACTCGGCCAAGAGAGAGGACGAGAGCTCGTTGATTCGAGAGGGTGTTACGTCTCCACAAACACTCATAGCGAGGGCTCATCAACCAATGAGGCGCGCCGCAACCACCATGGGAGTTTGCTAATGTGTGCGTTAGTGTGTGAACATGTTGCACATGCATTCGCAACAGTATTAATTATTAAACTGGTACAGATACAGTGGGGAAAACACACGGCAGTAATGATTTAAAACCTCACATCCTTACACTGTTGCATTAAAGATTCACAACTGTAAATGAATTGAGGGCAGAAGAATAAACTCGCAGCCTGGGAACTTTGTATCCAGGTGACCTGGTTAAAAAACTACAGGATATTGCGTAAAATTAGCCAATCAGATCGGAGCTTGAAATTTGGCTCTTGGCATTTTTGTATGCAACAGGCAGTATTCATTTTCTCAAGAAAAATACTGAAATTTTTGTTTGGTTTCATTAATAATAATGAATTTATTTTTAAAAAGTACAACAATCAAACATATGATAAGAAAGAAAAAAACACTGCAAGATATTAATGTTAAAAGCTAAAGTTGTTGCCAGCATATAATTGCTTAATGGCTATAGAATACTACAGAATGGATGGATAATTATTATTCATTATATAAATATTTGAAACCTTTATTTCAAATAAAATGTTCATAGATGAATATTTAGATACCATTTTAGTAAGCTTAAATTTGACTACTTAATGATGTGAGAAAAAAATGAATAAATTTAAAGGGTATTTCTGTGAAGCCAAACAAAAACAACAACAACAACACTGTCTAAAAATGAACTCTAACCAGACAGTCTGTGAATAGTACGTCTGCAGTGTTGGGGAAAGTTACTTTTAGAGGGGTGGTTGATTGCGATTTCACTTTTTTAACATTAGTTAGTGTGTAATGTTGCTGTTCAAGCATAAACAATATCAAAAACCAGTCAACCACCCCTTTAAAAGTAATGCATTACAATATTGCATTACTTTCTAAAAATGTAACTAATTGCATTACTTTTTATGAAAAGTAATGTGTTATGTTACTTTTGCATTACTTGTTCTAATCTGGGCTGTGCTTTCTTATTTGTTTCTAATATAAAAAAGTTTTATTTTATAAATAAAGGACATGGGTATTGTTGCAGGTTTGCGTCATTTTCTTTTTTTTTTTTGAGTTTGCGTTTCACTGTTTTTATTCATTTTGAGAAATACTGAATCCTTTCTTCATGCAAGTGAGATGAGTAAATGCATGTTCACATTTAGTCTAGAACTACAGTAACCATCATGTTTACACACCGTAAACAACGCCTCTGCACTTACTCCCGATTCCTCTTAACATGGGGACAGGAGAGTTGTCAGTCAATAAATGAGAAAAAGTAACTGGCATTACTTATTTGAAAAAGTAACTCAGATATTTTCTTGTAAATTAAGAAGTAATGCATTACATTACTTATTACATGAAAAAAGTAATCTATTACGTTGCCCCCAACACTGACCGCCTGACACTAAGTCTGAATTATACAGTAGGTGACAGGATTTGCTCTGGTCAAAAAAGCCAAAAGCTTTCATCTAAGCTGCTTGAACTAGAGAGAGAGAAGGACAAAAATTAATGATAAGAGCAATATCTAGAGACACAGGAAGAGACAGAGAACAAGACGCTTTCACATTACACAGTCAAGCTGAGCTGCTATTTCATTTTGTCAGTCTGAGCACAGTGAAGATGAAACACCTTCATCACCAGAGACAGAAAACAAGCCTAAGCCCACTTGATAATCTTTATATGGCCGTATATCAAGCATGTGCTGACTTTAAGAGGCACATCAAACGTGTACAATCTCGATACAAGCATGTACAGAAACACAATTCTCTTACAATTCATACATCTTCAACGAGATGAAGGATTTCAAGGACCGGAGACAAGAAGACAAGGAGAACATGGAAACCGAAGTGTCAAGTTTCTTGCTACAGTTACAGAAAATAGAGGTCATGACCAGTTCTGGCAGAGGGACTAGTTATCAACATCTCATACTTTCATCTTAAAACTTTAAAACAACATCTTTCTTTTTTATCATTTAAATACATACTCTTTATACTACTACACTTGACACCGTAAAAAGAATATGATCCATTGAGAAAAGTGGTCACCACTTTATCCAGAGTTGACTGGAGGACAAGAAGTCCTTAACATGGAACTCAACACTTGTGTTTGTGAGTGTGTAGAGAAGAATGATAAATACGGATCAAGACAAAAGCATTTCATTTACCATGGTAAAAGTGCTGTTAGGAGCGGTAACAGCAATATGGTTAAACACACTAATGCTTGATGAATGATTACATTTATAACAACAACCTAACTAAATAAAGATCAATACATAGTTGTTAAAATAATACCTTTTTTCATATATATATATATATATATATATATATATATATATATACTGTATATATGTGTGTGTGTGTGTGTGTGTATAAAGATACATGATTTTATTTATTACATTATTTTAAATGATTTTATTTTTACTTATTATCTCTGACTTGGTATAAGTTTGCCAAATTAGACAGATATACTATACTATACTATATGAAAAATATATCTCTCATGAATATTTTGTTCATCATATTTCTTATACTTACATATTACTTTCACCACATTTACTACTAGGCCTATAATGTGAGTTTTTCTATTAAAGTTGTCGTTATAGTTTTCAGGACCAAAACAGTTCTGTTAATTTACACAACTGTACTTGACTGTATTTAACATATTTAATATAGTCTGTGTCATATTTTGTTTTAACTTGTGTTGTTTTCTTCATAGATCTGAGGGCTTTTCATGCAACCTGTCCAGGGTGGCCAGATTAAATGGATGTGGCAGGTTTTGTGACATCGAAAAACATGAACAACACTGTGTAAGGTAAAACACAGTATGACTCAAGAGACAATAAATATAGGTTTGGAATTGTGTTGGGTCACTAGTAATCAGTTAGCAGCCTTGAATTAGTCACTCAACCCGTACAGCTAAACAAATACACAGTGAGCTTGGATCAAGTCCTTTGACACTGATTACTATGGTATTTATAACGTCCTCTAAGACATCAGTGAATGAAATACATCATGAACAAGCTGTTTGCATAATCTGTGAGATTTACAAAACTCCTGTTCCTGTCTGTGCGTTTTGTTTCTTAGATGGTGAAGTAATTATGAGTTATGGAAAATGTTCTGTGCCGATACACTTGACTGGTCATCCCTCTTTTTTCTTTCTGTCATCAAAACCAAATCCCGGGTGCGCTGAGGAACATCTAATTGTAGCGGCAGCATATGTTGTAGCTATAATGAGATGGAGGGAGACATCAGCAGATCTCTCATTCTTATCGCTTCTTTAGCTGGTTTCATTCAGGTAATCAAAGGTAAGCAGGACCTGATGTAAATGATGGGAGTTCAGGCACACTGTGAGGTGCTATAATGGCTGGAAAATGATCGTTACTCACGACTGATTCTCAAAAAGTCATTGTGAGATAGCTGGCGAATGACTTTCTCAGCATGTCAAGGTCTTAAAGGGATAATTCAACCAAAAATGAACATTGTTATCATATACTCATCCTCAAACCTGTATTATGTCTGACAAAACTCAACTGCACATTATACTCTAAACAGGGTTGTTATAGTTAACTTCAACTAAAACCATAAACAAATACTTAAAATAAACTAAATATAAATAAAATATCTGAAAGTTTTATTTCAACATTTCACTAATAAATAAAAATCTATAGAAACTACGTAAACACAAAAAACTAAAACTCACAAAAATGCACAAAAATACTAAAAAGAGAAGAACAACATAAAATCTAATACAAAATATTAACAAAAACAATATATATAGATATAAACTAAAACATGAGAAAAATGAAAAATGATGAAATAAAAGTTTTTCATATATATTTCATTTAGATTTAGTTTAAGTACTATAGACATATAGTAAAAACTAAAGCTAATAAAAATAACAAATAAAAAATACACAACAAAAGTACTAAAATGAGATAAGATAAATACATTAAAATAAAAAAGAAAACAAAAAATTGGAAATAAAATCTGATTCATAATATAAACAAAAACTTTAATAGTATATCAACGGTACAAAAATTATACTGGCTCCAATCGACTTTAACCAGACACATCATCACATAACATGAAGCATGCATGACATAACAACTGAACGGTACAAATACCTTTATAGTTATTATGCTATAGATTCTGTGTCGGATTGTCATGTGCTGACACTTTTGCTGTAAAATCAGCCTAGCATGCACAAAGCGAGTTCTGAACGAGCCCAGATCTTATGGATGTCAGCACTACCTGATGTTGACAAGCTGTAAAAAATTTCCAGAGGAAACGGGAGTGAGAAGAGAGAGTGAGAAGAACATCCACACAACAATCAACAGAGTGCTAACTTATTTATGTTACATGACAAATACATCTCCGAAACGCAGGTCACACACTCATGAGGAGTTAAAAGTTTGGCTGTGTGAAACTTTCCTGTGGTTTCAACACACACACAGCCAGAGAAGCATGATGGAGGGAGAATCTCAGTCTACATGGTGTGTTGGTTCTTTCTCAGCCTTACAGTCTAGTTTAGAAACGTTCTCTCTCACAACTGTCAGACAGCTGTGGTCTTGTATGTGCACAGAATTCAGAGCTGCTAGTGTATTTTGTGCTACAAATCATAGAGCCATTAGGCCACACTGCACATAGACAAATCTTAGTTTACTACCAATTTAAATATATTATATTTTAAATCAAATTAAGTATTTATTGTGTCTGTCTCTTTGTCTTATGATAGTGTACATATAGGTCAATAGCCAGTACAGATGCATATATATTTTTACATTTTATAGCCATTTACAAAGTCTATATTGTTGAATTTTTTTTCTTAATGGTATAATTAATTGTAAATATTATGATATATAATTTATTTAATTATACAATATAATTTATATTGCAAATGGCCAATGCAGACGCCTAGAGAGCAGGGTGATAGATGGTCGTTGTATGTATGTACTGCATGTATATATATTTTCCTCCTCACAATATTCACAATGTCATCACAATATTTACAATATTTACACAAAATTCACTAAATAATTATTCAACATTTATCAATTACCAAAGTTGACACAATTCTGTTAATAGACCCAATGCTGTACAAATTTGTACGTCTTTAACATTGACTCTAAATTTTCAAAAAGTGGCTCCAGGCCCTATTAATTTAAGCGAAAATGCAAAAAAAACCCAAAAAACAAAAAAAAACAAATGGTTTCTCAAAAAAGCTCTAATACTGGCCGCCTGCTGTGTAATTTCTGGGAGTCGGGTGCACAGGTTTTAGTGCTCCACTGGGCAACAAAATTGTGCTTACAAGGTAGAGAGCTGCTCCAATGAACATTTCTGAGCAAGGTTTTGGTAAAAAATTGTGGCATTGCATCTAGAGTCACATTTATCACTTAGCTGTTTAATGCACTTTGCTTTCAGAGTTCAATTTATGATCTAATCAGGACTTTGGACATATTCTGGCCACATTTTCACACACTGGTTTATTATTGTGGCATCATTGATTTCAAATTTCCCTGCTGCTAAATGTGACATAAAACTAAAATAAACTGTTGCTGGTCATTTTATATGATAGTCAGACAGTCTCTTCCTGTCTAAGTGGAAGGTTTACGACCAGAAAAGGCTGCAAAGTAGACCAGATTTCATCTGACTCTGCATAAGCACTTAGATGTAATTCACAAGGGTCAAATCTCTCTAAGTCAAGTCTAACATGGCTATAAACTCTTAAGAGTCTCTGGATCTCTTACATACATGTAGGAGACTGGAGGTGAGCTATTTCTTTTATCACCACATAATAGATGCTTGGGGGAATTGAAGAACACAAGACCAGCTTATGGAAAGACACACTTGTCATTCAATTAGCTTTTGTCAGTGTTTGAAAACATGCAGACACACACACACCCATCCTGAAGGACATGCTGAGGCTTAAGTTTTTCTAATTAAGAGACACTGATGCATGACAACACACTGTGGTTGTATCGCAGTTGATTGATTTTTACATAGAAAACAGACACCTATAATATTTTACTAAACGTACTACTTGTACACATCTATACTTTCCTGCTTTTATCACTAAACAAACTTTATTAGCGGCATCTGCTCAGATAACCATCACTTACTATTGCTCATACAAAGGGATAGGTATGGAAGCCTTTATACGGCACTGAATAAAAAAATTTAAAATGGTAACTGCGACGACTTATCTCACAATTCTGACTTTTTTCTCACAATTGTGAGATAAACTTGCAATTGCAAGTTATAAAGTCAGCATTGGAGATACAAACTCACAATTCTGACTTTTTTCTCGCAAATGCAAGTTTATATATATTTTCTCGCAATTGTGAGTTTACATCTCGCAATTCAGATTTTTTTTTCTCTCAATTCTTACTCCTTTTCTCAGAATACTGAGATTTAAACTCACTATTGCGAGTTATAAAGTCCAGCTCTGAGGAAAAAAAAGATTGACTATTTTCGTACAGTTGAAAGTTTTTCTCACAATTTTGACTTTATAACTCGCAAGTGCATATTATAAATTCAAAACTGTGAGATATAAACTCGCAATTCTGAGAAAATGTATTAATTTGTGGAAACAGGCCTTCAGAGATTTGTACAAACTTTTAATCTTAAGTATTAAACTTTAGCATGTAACTAGTCCTATACTGTTTGAGCTACAGACACCAATGATACCTCAAATCATGCATCGTCTTAAAACATCCTAGCAACCACCTCAAAAACCATTGCACTCACTCAAAACACCCAAGCAAGCACCCAAAACACCCTAGCAACCACCTGAAACACTGTCGAATAGTGAGCACTTCTCATAGTTTGTACAGAAAATATTAAAAATCTGTTTACTTTTACCTCTTTATTACACATAAATGAATATACATTTTAAAACAATCAAATTATAGATTGAAAATGAGAAATTCTGATTAAGTTTTATTTGTACACTGTGATGAAGTCATAAATGTTACACTGCATATTACATGTGCAAGAAGCACAAATGCCACTGTCAACTACAGTAAAATGTATACAAGCCATTAAATATTTGTCACTTCCCAAAACAGCAAGTCTGCCTTTTCAATGGAAATTCACATTAATCTTGGGAAATTTATGAGTCTTAGTTCACTGTCAGGAAATATTTTAAATGTGATAAATAATTGGTTGAGTAGAAATATGGCATTACTTACACTTTAAATTTAATTTAACCCACCTTTTTGTCAAAACCTCATAATGGCAAATCCGTAGAGCTTCTTGGAAATGAGATTTACGGTGACTATAAGTGTCAAAAAGCTCATGGGTGTTGACATATGCCCCTCAATATGTGCGCTTGAGAGATTGTTAAAGCCTGGCGGGACGGCGCGGTGACGGGGCTCAGCTGGGCATGTGAGGATGACCAACACACAGGGAAAAGATTTGATTTCTGCGTCTGTCTTTCAAGTCCGCTGTGCTACCACAGGCCATTTGGGAACAAAAGCAAATAAACAAGAGGGAAAAGTCGATTGAGATGGGGAGCGTGACAGACGGGAACAGACGGAGGGATGAAGGAAAAGAAAAAATGTGAGTAATATGGAAAGATGGAAGGCTTTTTTTTGCCAGTGTTCTGCTTCTGTGCTTTACTAGTCTGAGTAAAAAGACTGTATTTTCAAACCTGTCACACTGAGAAATGGGCAAACGCTCAGACGCAAGTGCATTTTATGGCAACTCACCCAAAAAATGAAAATTATATCAGCATTTACTCACTCTCATGTCATTTCAAACCTGTATGACTTTCACAAAAGAAGATATTTTGAAGAATGGACACTGGACTCTCCTTTCCACGAAATTATTATGAAGAGAACTAGAGTCTTCATAAAGGAGGCAAAAGCTTCAAATAAAATTCATAAAAGTCAATTTTACTTTGTTATCCCCCTCCAATGAGCTGTTAACTGCTGCAACTGAAAAACGTAAATAAATAAATATTTAATAAATGAAATATATAATAAATACATTTTAATCAATTATAATATAGAAAATAAAGATGAAATATCACGAGATCTCACATTTTGGTGTCTGCATCAAATTAAATATACAAAACTGATCATCAAAGCATATTAAATGCAAGCAAACAAGTTTCTACTTTAATGTTTCAGATAACTTTTGTTAAAATAAAATGTCAAAATAAGGGTGAAATAAAGTTCCATCATCATTCATCGTAACAGATATATTCATGAAACAACAATTACTCTGACCTGTACTATATATAATAAAACAAATAAAACAATAAGGAAAGGGAAGTGATGGCCAAGTATGGTGACCCATACTCGGAATTTGTCCTCTGCATTTAACCCATCCATTAGACGGATGCACTGTTACGTCCTCTAAAGTAAAAAATCTGGGTGTTATATTAGACAGCAACTTGTCCTTTGAAAATCATATTTCCCATGTTACAAAAACAGCATTCTTCCATTTTAGAAACATTGCCAAGCTCCAAACATGCTACCTGTCTCGATGCAGAAAAGCTAGTTCATGCATTCATGACCTCTAGACTGGACTATTGTAATGCACTGCTAGCTGGTTGTCCTGCATCTTCAATAAACAAGCTACAGCGGCCTTACCAGGTCAAGAAAATATGATCATATTACCCCACTTTTACAGTCTCTGCACTGGCTACCTATCAAGTTCCGTATAAGTGACAAAATACTACTACTTACTTATAAGGCCCTTAATGGTTTAGCTCCTGCGTACCTAACTAGTCTTCTACCATGCTACAATCCATCCCGCTCCCTAAGGTCACGAAACTCTGGACTTTTGGTAGTACCTAGGATAGCAAAGTCCACTAAAGGAGGTAGAGTTTTTTCACATTTGGCTCCCAAACTCTGGAATAGCCTTCCTGATAACGTTCGGGGTTCAGACACACACTCTCTGTTTAAATCTACATTAAAGACACATCTCTTTAGCCAAGCATTTTTCTAATGCATTTTATAATCTTGTACTGCAGTTATATCTGATCAAACGCACATTATTTAGGTTGAACAAATCATTTTTGCTTGGATGGAACTGCAGCTACACTAATAATGTCTCGATTTGTTTCTCTGTTTCTGCCACGGGATTAACATCCCGTAGTAACTAGGAATTGCACAAGCTTCAGTTTGGATCCAACCCTTAAATGATCTGAGATGACCAAACCACCTGAGAAGAGATGATGGCAACCCCTCAGAGGACCTCAGACAACATACAGAATTACCAAATACCAGAAATACCATAAGTTAAATATATTAAGGTTCTACAATATATAAATATATTGTGGAAACTTAAATTTTAAGCTGCTTTGCAACGATTTGTATCGTGTGCGTTTATACAAATACACCTGAATTGAATTGAATCCAAGTGCATGAACACAGCAGGAAATACACCTGGAGCAGCAGGCAGCCAATGCTGCGCCCGGGAGTAGTTTGGGGGTTCGGTGTTTCAAAAAGCCTAAGGGTTCACTTTCAAATGGGTATTGAGGGTGGAGAGAGTGCTGGTTATTCACTCCCCCCACCTACAATCCCTGCTGGACCTGAGACTCGAACCCACGACCTTCGGGTTACAAGTCCAACTCTCTATCCATTAGGCCACGGCTGCCCAAAAAATATCACTCGCAAAAGCTCCCCTCCACGGAAATCTTTAGTAAAAGGCGAAAGATTTATGCGACAACGAAGAGAAACTCGAGCTCAATAATTGATTCCACTAAATTTTATTGTATTTTAAATGTTTAAAAGCTGACAAATGGGAAAAAACTTGGGGTTTGAGAATAGTGGCAAAAATTGGTAAAGATTTAAAATTACAATTAGTTAAGGGCTACACTTCCTTAAATAGAGTCTTTAAATGTCATCCAATGATTCTTGTTCTAAATATGCCTGACAAGACACAATGACATGTTAGTGAGTGTCTTCTGTAAATTATTTGACAACCATTAAAAAAAGGGTTTTTTTTCAGAAAAAAACAAAAAACAAATAAAATAAACAGGACACTTTCTATGTATGGAGAAAAAATTTAAAGCCATATTAAACTTATTTTATAACTTATTGTTTTGATGAAAACCCCCAATTTTTTCTTGCTTCCACTCAAACACAAGACGCTAATGAGAACGCTATTCTGAAATCATCATGTTTCCCTGCACCTCACTGCATGTATGATACCACAAACTTGCAATGTGTTGGCTAAACATTTGCATCTGCATGTTCTTACAGAGACTGTATTTCTGGCCAAATGCTCTAGAGTTTCTCTATCCTCAACTGTGCGTGTGTGTCTTTAGGGAATACTGCCATCCGAGCAGAAGTGTGTGGATACATGAGGGATGCATGTTAAAGTGAGTGTGCAAGAGCGGAAAAAATGTATGACAGACCTCAAGGCGTGTGTGAAAGTGTGTGTGTGCTTGTGCCTAACTAGTCTCAAATCAATGTCTTTAAATTAAAAGACATCAAACCAAAAAAAAGGCCAGCACAAGAGGCTGAGAATATTCATGACCAGTGTATGTGTGTGGATAGAGTGTGTTTTTGTGTGTCAGTGGTGTACAGTATTTATCAAAGCACTATTGGTCACTGACCCACACTTGAACTGCTCTTGACCTGCTTTACAGAAATCACACCGGCAAACACAAGCATCACAGCGCTAGGGTCGGAGGAGAGGGTTTCTGCTCAGCATTTTGTTCAAAATATCATTCAAAATATACCAGAAAGCTTGCACTTAAAGAATTATTCATTAAATTAGTTATTTTCAGAGATACCTCTCTGAACAAAAAAGTGCATTTTTCTAAATTGATATACACTATAATGTATTAATTAAGCTAAAAAATCCTTCTTAAAGTTAAAAGGCTGCATTTATTTGATCACAAATACAGTAAAACAGCAATATTGTGAAATATTATTTAAATTTAAAAGAACTGTTTTCCATTTGAATATATTTTAAAATGTAATTTATTCCATGGGAGACTTCTTTTAAATCATTAAAAAAGTATGGAAGTCCATTTCCGCCACTGAATAAAAAATTAAAAAGGTATTGCGACTTTTTTTCTCAGAATTGCGTGATATAAACTCGCAATTGCGAGACAAAGTCGCAATTCTGAGAAATAAAGTCAGAACTGCGAGATATAAACTCACAATTCTGACTTTTTTTCTCAGAATTGTGAGATTTAAACTCGCAATTGCGAGAAAAGAAGTCAGAATTGCGAGTTTTTATCTCGCAATTATGACTATAAATCGTAATTCTGACTTTATAACTCGTAATTGTGAGTTTATATCACACAATTCTGAGAAAAAAAGTCAGAATTGTGAGTTTATATCTCGCAATTCTGACTTTATAACTCGCAATTGCGAGTTTATATCTCACAATTCTGTGAAAAAAGTCAGAATTGTGAGATAAAAAGTCGCAATAACCTTTTTTTATTTTTTTTTATTCAGTGGCGGAAACGGGCTTCCATAAAAAGTCATTTTAAGTGAAAAAAAAAAGAAAAAAAGAATGAAAGCATAAAACCTGATGACCATGTTCTCCAGGTTGATTTGAGAATTTTCACAAGAACATCTCGATCCAGTTGAAGCAAGAACATAAGAGGAGTTCAGTGTCACAAATTTGGTTATTTAGTTAGTGACAAAGAAATGTTCAGAATATAAAACAATTAGTATGGTTTATTTTTTAACACATTGGGATATATAATAATGAACATATCTGGTGCATAAACTATAGTTCTAGAGCAAACCCTAGTGAGCTGCTTCACTAACAACAGTTTATACTGGCAGCTATTTTCTAAATAGCTAACTGAAATGAAGCCTCATGCTGTAAGTCAATGATTTAAAACGGTCCTCATGAGTGACAACGACATTAACGCTCACTCATGCATGCCACACAGATAGAGCTCCACCAACATCAGAAACACTCACAGTTGACTCCAATAGAGTCTGATGTTAGCAAGGTCCTTATCTAATGGCTTGATTATCTTATGCACAAAAAGATGAGCACAAAAGTACAGGAAAAAGCTTACATTTAAAAATATTATTTAAGATTATTATAAAAATATTTAATTTTTTAATTCAATTTGAATAATTTTACACAATAATGAATTCATCCATAATATGGAATGAAATATATTTTTAATCCAGTCTTGGATTTAGCCCAGTCTTGGACCAGTTGCTGTATTCCTAAAGGAAAGAGAGGAGGCGGGTAAAGGGGGCTGGGGAAGAGAAGTGGAAAGGAAAGGTGATGGACACGTGAAGAATGAGCAGTCTCCATTTCAGACGCAATTAAAGTCTCTCCACTCTTTACGGACAAGCTTAAGATCATCCATCAACTTACTTCAACACTAACGTCAGTCAAGATCTCCTCTCTGACACACACCTGTTCCCATGTGTGGCAGGGTGTAAATTACTGTGCTAACATCTTATACGAAGGCTGTCATCTTTAACTCAAAGTCAACACTGAAAATGACTCAAGCTGAAGGCAAAAGTCTCGAGATGAATGTTGAGTGAGATGTTAAGGTGAACCCAAAGACTTTGATTAGCAGATTCATAAGGTTTTGATGACTATAGAACCTTACATCGAGGTAAAGCAGAACTGCACTAACAAAACAAAAAAAAATCATCATGGTGAGAATATGTATTTTGGACACATTACTATTTTTTTAAAGGAATAGTTCATCCAGTAATTAGAATTTGCTGAAAATATACTCAAGCTCAGGCCATCCAAGATGTAGATGAGCTTGTTTCTGAACAGATTTGGAGAAATTTAGCATTACGTCACTTGCTCACCAATCAATGCTCTGTGAATGGGTGCCGTCAGAATGAGAGTCCAAACAGCTGATAAAAACATCGCAAAAATCCACAAGTAATACACACAATGACTCTAGTCCATCAGTTAACATCTTATGAAAAGCTGCATGTTTGTAAGAAACAAAACCATCAAGACGTTTTAATTTTAAACCCTTGCTTTTGGCCAAAATATCAGTCCATAATCCATAACAATACATCCTCCAGTGAAAAAGTCCATCCCCTGTTGTCGTCTCACATCAAAATCCACCAACATATTTGTTTAGAACTGTTTTGGGTTGTTTTCATTTGTAAATGACGGTTGATCTGTGCATATTTCTCTCCTGATTCAAATGAAAAGACCTTTTCACTGGAGAAAGCAATATTACAGATAGAGGACTTGTATTTTAGCCAAAAGCAACAATCTGAAGTTAAATAATCTCTTATTGATTGATGTATTACAAACACACAGCTTACAGTTGACTTGCATGTGGATTACTGTGATGTTTTTATCAGCTGTTTGGACTCTCATTCAGACGGCACCCATTCACTTCAGAGGATCTATTGGTGGGCAAGTGAAGTAATGCAAAAATTTATCCAAATATGTTCACAAATGTAGAAGTTTGGCTTTCAGAAACCTGCTAGTTGTACAGTTGTCTTGAAAAAGACCACCAATTACTCCATAACAGACAACAGTGGCAAGATATAGCCTATGCACAAATATACATTCCTGTCAGTTTGGTTGAGAGCCTAAGATTTCTCCCCTCACAGGCACTCTATAGAGAGCAGGAAATTACAGCTCTATCTGCTGTACAAATGAGAGGACTGCTGCACTTCTCCTTTCATCTGCTGGATGACTGTAGCTATAGACTCACAAAACGATAAACATGTACACACATAAAAACATATCCACATATGCTGCTCTTACAGGGGAAAAAATGCTGAAAAGTAAGACACTCACAATTTAATTGGCAATTTTCATGGCACAATCTTTTGAGGTTCATCTTGAAGAACTCAAATTGCCCCAAATACAGTTATAATACAGTTCTATATATATATATATATAAATACAGTTCAACTGTTTTCAACATTGATAAAAAACTTTTCTTTTTCTTGAGCAGCAAATCAGCATATTAGACTGATTTCTGAAGGATCGTGTGAGTAAAGATGCTGAAAATTCTGCTTTGCATCACAGGAATAAATTATATTTTAAAATATATGAAAATAGAAATTGAGCTATTTTAAATTGTAATAATATTTTACAATATTCCTGTTTGCAATATTTTTGATCAAATAAATGCAGCCTTGGTGAGCAGAAGAGTTCTTTTAAAACCATTAAAAAATGTACCAATGCCAAACTCTGGAACAGTAGTGTAGGCCAAAATGTAAAGAATAAAGAATAGCACAGTATTACCACAGAACTTTTTCATTTGTGACATAAACACAAACACATTAGACAAGAAATGAATACATACAGCACTCTGGCCGTGTTACAAACAAACACTAACCGTTTTAGACGGGCAAAAGCCGGACTAACACATTCCCTCAGGATCTTTCTCATACTGCAGAGATGTGAGAGAACAATCGCTCACAATCACTTATATCAACTCAGAAGAAAAGTCTGTGTTGGGATGTAAATTGCCCAAGGCACTGAAGCTCCCTTTGGCACTTAAACAGTGAGAACACCCAGAATCCACAAACACAGCCACTCTAATAGAGAAACGAGAGATATGGCCAAAAAAGAGCAGAATACTGCAGAAAGAAATAGAAAACCGTAAGAAACAAATAAAAACAGAAACAAGAAGCTCTGTGTATAATAACCATAACTGAGGTACATTTCTGAGGCAGCCCTGTAATATATATTAAACATTATAAGTTTAATATTCAAAAGAACAAACTAATTGCCAGCTGCAATTTTATTATATCATCAAAACTCAGCAAATAAATAAATAAATCATTTCTGCCTGAACCTCCCCGCTGAGGAAAAAAAAATAAAACAAACAACAGAAACCCTCAGAATTTATAATGGTTTTAATGGGAATTGTATTGTTTTTAATCGAAATACTAATGGTCCCTGTGGTAAATTGTTGCCTTCTATTGGTGGCATGTTAAACCCACTAAATTCGAATGGAATATGGCCTAAAAACACTACTGGATAGGGTTGCCAGGTCTGTGCAACAAAACCTGCCCAATCAAAAATAACCCAAAACAAGCCCAATGACCATATCTAAATATCAAAACTCAACATATGCCACTCTCATACCTAAACTACATATTGTATTGTCACTATTATGCATTATACACAATTTCAAGTAGTAATCATAAACAGTCTTCATAAAGGAGCTCAAAGGCCCTTCCCTCACAAAACTCCTAATCTACCACAGCATTGTCATTGGTAGAATGTAAAATATTTAAATTTACGCATTTCAGTCAATTACAAGTTCTGCAATATGTCAAATCTTTAAACACTGGGGGAAAAAGGAAAAAAAATCGCCCTTCGGAATAGCCCAATTCTGAGGGAACTCCGCAAACTTGGCAACCCTACTAACAATTACCATTATTGGTTTCCAGTAGAAGGGTTGCCAAGTTTGTAGTTCTAACAGTTAAAGGTTTGTAATGTTTGTAATGGAAACCATTAAAACTTCTGTGAACTTCTGTTTTTTTTCAGCAGGGTCATGATCTAACATCAGTTGTCAGGAGTCTCTGACGCTTACAGGTTTGCTCCTAAACAAACAGCCATCCTAAATTCACAGTCACTTCTCATGTGTTGACCTCGTCACATCCAATCATTACCTCTCTGCACCGGTGATGTGCTACAGGCTGGAGTTTAAGAATCAATGAATGAAGAAGATAATTAATAATGGGATGAGGATGCCGTCTGGAGAAGCACTGCCGCAGGGAAGAGACTGTACCGTGCTGTAGTAAAGCTGAGGAAATCCCCTTTTCTCTCTCTCACATACATTTACTTGCATAAATGAGGACAAACCGTTCAAAAGTTTGGGTCGGGTTGGGTTTTAAAATCTTTTTGAAAGAACTCTCTCTCTTTTTTCGCTCACCAAGGCTGTTAAAAACAGTAATATTGTGAAATATTATTACCTTTTTTCTATTCAAATATATTTTAAGATGTAATTTATTCCTGTGATGCAAAGCTGGATTTTCAGCATCATTACTCCAGTCTTCAGTGTCACATGATCCTTCAGAAATCATTCTAATATGCTGATTTGCTGCTCAAGAAACATTTATTATTATTAGCAAGGTTGGAAACAGTTGTGCTGCTTAATATTTTGTGGAAATGGTGCAACATTTTTTCAGGATTCTTTGATCAATAGTATTTTGATGAAAAACATATATATATATATATATATATGTATATGTATATGATAGATAGACAGACAGACAGACAGAGACACACACACACATATATATATATATATATATATAGGCATACTAAAGGCATGTTTAGGTTAGATTGTTCCTGCTTTCACAGTTTCAGAGGGAAAAGAAAGCTTTAACTCCACTTAAAGAACAAAGGAAAGTGCAAATGCCCGGAGCAGCGTAGATCTCAGTCGAGGTCTGCTCTCAGTGCCATATGCACATCAATCCCAGAGTCCACCGGGGACGGCTCCCTTCACCTGCTCAGATGAATGCAGGACACACCTGAATAACAAGCTCCAGACATTCAGTCCTAAAACCCAGCTCTCATTTGTGTGATTGTGAGTGTGCGCCGTGTCCAGACGGGCTAGGAGAGTCCGCAGCAGACATGCTAGCGCAGGTTGGGTTTGAATGAGCTAAAAATAGCATCGGAAGAACGTGAGACGCCTCCGCAAACGAAGCCCCCCATCTCCATCTCTGCCGTGATGGATGGCATCGTCATGCCGAGCGAACGTGTGTGCCAGAAGAGGGGGCAAGATGCCTTCTGAAACGCAGACAGAGAGAACGCAGGAAACTAGGATGTCTCGATGTAGCGCTGACAGCGTAAGAAAGGGAGGCTAGATGATCAAACAGAAAGTGTGAAAGAAAAAGACGATCCTCGTGAAGTGACACCATTGAACGCTGTGAGTTAAAAGCATATTTATGACCATGCATTACTGTTGCAAGCACGCTGTGGTGTTAAAAATGCATCCATCACCTCTATTTAAATATAGAGTGACAGAAAAAGAAAGAAAGAGAATGAGACGGAGACAGCGATGGAAAGCAGGCTCTTTATGTCGTTTAGACAGCCTGCTATGGCTGAGGTGAACGGCTAATCTCTTCTGCTGAGGTCCAAACAAAAGCTGCTCTCAATTAATGGCCTTTATTAAGCAGCAGGGCAGCCGACGTGGGGCTAATATGCTCACAACTCAATGCTAATAACGCTAACCCAAAAATAATCAGATCCTGAGCGGCGAGTCCAAGATGAGCATTAGATCGGACAGCTGCAGTCAGCCACCAGTCTTCCAGAGATTTGCTGTCTCAGACCCATCAGTCTGTCTCAAGCTCGGATGATGCCGTCTCGCCTCAATAACATCACATATAGTTCTGGAACACAACATCAAGACCGACTCCAAATACCTGGCACTAGTTTCCAGGTGGTTTTGTTTAAACTATGCTGCACTGACAGTAAAGCCAAATGCAACAAATTAATCATACTGTATTTACTTTTTTAATAAATGTCCAGAAGAGAAAGAGAAAGAAAAGAAATTTTTAATCAATGTTTGATCAAAATTGAACTTTTCCCTGTTTTTCTTCTCTGCTAATGTAATCGAGGTTGAGTGGGTGGGGGAAATTAAATGAATGCAATAATATCACAGCTGAAAATTCACCGCCTAATTAAAACCTGTAGGATAAAAATCAATCACAGGCCAATGCCTGCAAGATTTCGGGGGGAAAATCTAATTTTGAATTTTTTGATAAAAATTGTGATTGCGATTTAAAATGCAATTAAAAAATAAATAAATAAAAAGCTCCAGATTTGCTGTGCTTTTTTGTAGGGATGCATAATTTGGCCAAAAATTTTGGAATTATATATTAATATTAATATGATTATATTATATTATATATTAATATAATAATAATAATAACAATAATAATAATAAATTATTACTGTTACTAAATAAAAATATTAACAAAATAAGAAATATTACTATTGTAACATTTCATGGTAAAATAAAAAAATGAATATTTAACAAAAATAATAAATAATATTAATAATTTAATTTCACAATACAACCATAAATGGCAATGACAATACTAATATTTATTTATACATGTAATTTATTTTTCATTTTGAAACATTAAACCATTGAGCTTTTATTATGGTAGAAAATCACAGGAAGTTCTTACAGTTATAAGCACTTCTTCTGGGAAGATGTTTGCCGCATGTTCCTAAATGAACTTTATAAGAGACCCAAACTCAGAGCAGATGCAGGGATGAGTTTGTGTGGAGCAGAATTTACCGCAAACCAAGACACTGAAAACACTGGATCATAAGCTGCTCACATGTAATAGAACTTTGCCCTGCGCTTCGCTCTCAAACACACAGCATATATATTTATTTAAAGGGGTCATATGATGCGATTTCAAGTTTTCCTTTCTCTTTGGAGTGTTACAAGCTGTTTGTGCATAGATAAGATCCCTGAAGTTGGAAAGACTAAAGTCTCAAACCCAAAGAGATATTCTTTATAAAAGTTAAGACTCTGCCACAGCCACCTAAAACGGCTCATTCAAACACACCCCTACATCTCTACGTCACGGTGTGGGAAGATTTGCAAAACACCGCCCAAATGTATACGCAATGAAAGAAGGAGGAACTATTATTCTCGCTGCAGTATTGTTGCTGCCGCCGGCACCATGTCGTGGAGACGCTCTGTTTCGTTGTGAAAGCGAAACTACTTTG
Source organism: Tor tambroides (assembly GCA_021397915.2). Classification (NCBI taxonomy): domain Eukaryota; kingdom Metazoa; phylum Chordata; class Actinopteri; order Cypriniformes; family Cyprinidae; genus Tor; species Tor tambroides. Next base: position 28,723 of record JAFVLL020009006.1, read on the forward strand.
TTGGCTTCCAAAAGAAGACACAACTAGAAATCAGTGGTTAAGTTGTATTTACAACACTGTTCCAGAACAGTTCAACCCAAATATTAGAGTGTGTGCAGCGCATTTTACGGAGGACTATTTCCTGATCCTGGAAGAGTAGCCTACAATGCTGGCTTGCACAAAGGCTGTTTCTATAAAGAGGGGCAATTCCAACTTTGCAAGGACAGTCTGGCGCTTCTGACTCACAGCCTGTAAGTACGTTTTCTTATTTAAAGAATTTGCCACTGACGATTCAAACGCGAGTTTTGAGCAGTGTAGAGTAGTGCTTGTTGTTTGTCGTTTCTCCAATCACAAATACAGACATGGTAATGTTTACGCGGCGTGATGCAATGCGACGCATTAAAAAAAACAGTATGAGTCATTATAATCAGTAATTATGTCCCCACTGGATGCAACAAATGCCTCGTTTATAATGGGTTTCATTGTTTTTGTGTCGTTGCGCCGGGACAAGGCATCACAATACGGTAAGAGGCGTAACATTTCCGTCACACGCTTAAGGTATTCGGCCAATCACAACGCACTGGATAGCTTTCCAATCAGAGCACGCCTCACTTCTCAGAACTATGAGCTTTGTAAAAATTTACGTGTTTCAGAAAGGCGGAGCATAGAGGAGCAACAATAATGTACAGTATGTGGAAAATAATGTGTTTTTTGAACCGCATAAACATTAGATTACACCAAATACAAAAATAATGTTCTTTTTAGCAATGTCATATGATCCCTTTAATGAAATAACAGTCTTTCTGATTTGAGAATCGCACTAAGGTGTAACCCTGTTATGCTGATCATTACAAAGCCATAATGCAATTTCAGTTTTATTGCAATTAATCATGTACCTCCCTACATTATTTCCCACTGAAAACTCAAAAATCACATTATGGAAGTTAAATGTGCTGAGAATGCTACTCCGTGTTTTAAACACTCATTAGACATCCGCAGAGGAAGGCCAGGTGGACTGTAAGGTGTGCATTACAGCTGTCACTGTGCTCTGCGTCCATACTGAGCCACGCATGCCATCTGTCAACAGGAGATCTGGGACCAAGAGCCTGATTACTAGAGCATCACAAACAAGTACAATCACCAAATCACACGGGATACTGCTAAAATTAACACTTAATTGGTTTAAAATCCAATATAAGCAGCTTTCATTAAACAGTCAATATATATATATATATATATGTATGTATGTATATATCACAAAACTACAGTGCCTCGAATCAAGAATTTGTTCCCACTACATGTACACTTGTGGCCACAGTTTACTAATTAATTTCCTAATTTTTGTTCAATTAAAATGAGTGAACGAATTAGTACAATGTCGCAATGATTTACTAAATCTAAAGAACAAATCAGTACAACATGGCCACAATTTACTAAATAAAGGGAACGAATCAGTAAATCATGGCCACAAATTAACAAGTCATGGGAATGAGTATTTTGTGTAGTGTTTGATGTTAGGCATCCGAGACACCCACCAAAATACAAAAAGATAAAGATGGCATGGATAACAATGCCTAAAACTCTAGAAAACATATTCACAAACTACTCATTTATGTACTCAGTAATAATGTGGCGTAGTGGTTAAAGCTCAAGTTTGAGCCCTTGAAAGAAATGAGCTGAGCCGTCACTCTTCTGACATGGAAATATGACATGAAATATATGAAGTGTGAACTTTATTCCAAGCATTCTAAAGTCAGATGATAGCTTTATGTGATAAAATGATCAAAATCTAAGATGATATTTGCTGAAAATTGTTCTAATTGCTTGCCAAACAACAACACCTCTTCGCACAAAGCTTCTATATGGCTCCAAAATATTATACAGTGCACAAGTTACATTGACTGCTTAGTACTCTCAGGCGATGAAGCCAACAAACATCTTTCAATACATGGAAAAATACATGCAGATGTTCCTGAATACATTCTGCAGATCTCCAAAACTGACATCGGTGATTGGCTCCTTTCTCAGCCAGCTTTTGGGAGCTGCTGTTGAAGCAGAGATACAAGATCAAGTTTTGCTTTAATGGCAAATTGCATGTATTTGAGCAGCACTGCTCAGCTGGGTAATCAACCTGAATGAACTACCTCATGCCAGACATCTCTGTGAGTGGGATTGGCAGTCAATATGAAACCAATAAAAGGATAGTTCACCCGAAATGAAAATTCTGTCATCATTTACTCACCCTCGTGTCGTTTGAAACCTGTATGATTTTATTTCTTCTGTGGAACACAATAGAAGAAATATTGCAGAATGTCAAGAGTATTCTTTTTCATAATGTGGATTGTCAAGCTAGAAAAATGATGAAAAAGCATCTTAAAAGTACTGCAATATATTCCAAATCTTCAGAAGCCATCTTTGTTTGAGGAGCAGACCAAAATATAAAAGTAATTATTTACTGAAAATCCTCTCAGAGTAGCCCTCAAATGACATTCAATTCGAATATGTTTGACGTCACTAATGTCAGGCGATATTAATGTCAAATCTAGCACAACGAACCTTAACGCATGAGATCTGAGAACTACTTAAAGCTACCTAGTAATGACTTAAATTTCACACAAAGACACATGAGTCACTTGGACTGCTTTTGTGTGGCTTTTTTATCGTTTGGTGGAGCTAAACAGTCCCAGTCCCCATTATGAAAAAGAATAGTCTAGATATTACGCAATATGTCTTCTTTTGTGTTCCCCAGAAGAAAGAAAGTCATAAGGCTTCGGAACGACATGAGGGTGAGAAAATGATAACACAATTTTCATTTTTGAGGGAGCTCTTCCTTTAAGCAAAACCAATATGTGAAAAAGGAAAAGCTGAAGACATGAACATCATTTCTCTTTGGGAAATGATTTGAATTTCACATAAGAGATACGAGCAGGTTAGTTTCCTTAGTCATCCTTTTACCTGAGATGAAGAGTGCACACACCCACACGCGTACAGTCAAATTTTCGCCTGTAATCTACTGTAAAGCGTAACATCTCTCTCCCAGCAGTGAGGTCCCTGTAGTCTGTACCATGTGTAAGTACATCACAGGTGTCCCTCTGCGATTAACGTCAGGGAATAGGGCTTTTGTCACACTTTGAAATCCTTAACCGAAACCCTCCAGAGACATGTGCTCTTCTCTACATATCATTTTTTTCTCCACCTTTTCCTTTCCTTCTTTGTATTTCCTCTCTTTTTATTAATATACACAGTCTTCTGGAAGTCACCCTGCAGTGAACACAACTGCAAGACAACTGTAAGCAGATGCGACATTAATGCAAGGTGAGGGATTTGCAAAACGAGTGCAACCAAACCTTCACAACTCTTCAGGTATAAACCTTTCAGAAACGATTCAAACCTTTTTAACTTGCACTTTTTATCTTGACTTTCATTTACAAAGGGACACTTTTATTATTAACTCTATTTTTCTAGCTATAAAATGAATGCTTGTGATAACTAGCTTTTAGAAAGCATACAAATAAAGTGCACAAGACATCCATAGTTCACTTGGTTGGACATGCATAATCATACACTCATCCACATGAGGTCATATAGTATACAATGTCAAAATGTTGAAGGTTTCTAAAAGCAGTGTGGAGACCATCATTGAAAAAATGAAAGACGTTTAAAACCCCAAAGACTGATTATCCATCCAAAAAGAGTAATGAGGACCCTGGCCACTCCTGTTTACTAAACCTGTGCCAGAACCTAGTCTTAGCCAACTGGCACTTCCAGGACTTTGAGAAGACTATAGAAAAAGCTTCCTAGATCTGATGAGAGAAACATTTCTCTCTTTGGCTTGCAAAAATCACTAAAACCATGAGTCAAGCAGGCTCATGGAGCAGGAAGCTTTTGGGCTAAAACTGGGAGATCTGATCATCTGAAGGAGCTAACTGAATGGAACAAAAAGAAATCTGCAATGAAAAAAACCCCCACCAGTCTTAGACTACGACAATGACCAATACTTGCTGTAAGGACATTTTTCTGGACGTCTCTAATTGGCGCAGTCAAAGCCAAGATTTAAACCCCACAGAAAATGTGTTCAGAGACCTGAAGATTACAGTTCACAGATGATCCACAAAGCATCTGCATGGAGGACACAGGAATAACTGACCAAATCCAGTTCTGCAAATCCAGAAGACGCACAACCTACTTAGAGTAAGTCTCGCAGCTATAATCACTGCCAAAGGCAGCTCTGCAAAAGATGAATAAAGAACTTGAATACAGACGTCAATGGAGGATTTTTTTAAAAAGTACACTTTTTATTTTCAACTGAAGGCAAAATTGATGATGTTTCAATTAATTTTTAAATATGTCCATGCAAAGCAGTATCATTTCAAGGTGAATTATCTGAGAATTATTTTGAATATTGAATGAATGAGGCATTTAGATAGTGCTTTAGTACTACTGTACACCCAGAGCACTTTATAATCATATCAATCATATTATATTATTTAAATTTAAAACACTATCCACCGGTTTCACAAACAAGGCTTATGCCTAGTCCTAGGCTAAAATGTCCTAAATGAACAATGGCCTAATCCTGGCTTAGTCTAAGCCCTGTCTGTGAAACCGGGCCTTTACGCTCTAAATGTCTCATATGTGACAAAATTGATGCTTAACACATAACTGAGACTATATATCCTGAGCTATGAAAGAGCAATAATAATCATTACTATTATTATAATGGTAATAATAAATAAATTGAATAAAACAGGTCAACATTTATCAAATCGTATATATATATTACACACTTTATTATATAAAAAATTATGCATTATAATTTATGAAGGGAGGGTCTCTTATAAGAGGACCATCATAGTTGGTTGTCCTTCAGATCAAAAAGTTTGAAAACCTCTGATCTAACAAAACACCAAAGACCCCTTCCCCCTCAAAAATGCATATATACCTTGTACGAGACATTCATGTTTTCTCAGAGTTCCTCGTGCTCTCAGGAGCCGGATGTGGGCATATGAGAATAGAGATTGCAATCTGATATTGTTTATTTGGATTATAATGCTCCCAAAGATACTATCAGGATTTAGCGGGTGCGAGTTAGCATTTGAAAGACGCGTGGCGGTGGGATGCGCCAGTGAAAATCTGGCATTTAACACATTCTCTCTGCTCTCATTCACCTCTCGTTATTAACATAGAGACTTGGGCCCTGCTAAAGGACAGCGCTCATTAACACTATGGCTTTCTGCTTTTAATGAGGCTCTGACACATCACCACACACTTACACACTCACATGCAACCAGAAGTCCACACTAATGCATGCATGGTCACCGATGCACACTCGAGAGCGAGGATGAAAGATTCGAGGAGAAACACATTTCTGACAGGCAGAATGAGCCATTGATCTGATGCTCACTCATTCCACTGCAGTTACTCACTTCACAGGCATCAAATGCACCAAAGAAATCGACTAAACAAGCTGAGAAACATGCAACAAACCTACTTATGACCAACTAACCAACTGAACCAGGGCTGGACACATAGATTCACACAATATTCACAGTATTCCTCAACCAAAATGTTTTTTTTTTAAGATAATGTCTTCAACTTTTCCATTTGGTCCCCCAATCTAGAATATTTGGTTATATTCTTGGAATCCATCATCAGCTCCATCTCAATCCAAACAATTAAGCCTCAGACTGGAACCTGAACAAGTGGACAAGGACCATCCATAACCCAACAGAAATAAACCCACCCACAATGAGCTACTAATGACTAACCAGTTGCTGTTGGTCACTAGTAGGTGTTTCTACTCAACTGTCATATTCATCTGTGTCAGGGTCACGTGAACTTCATTGTTTGCACATTTGCTCAGCGTATTTCCAATGGAGGTCACTGGCTAAAAAAGGAAACACTGGCCAAAACACTACAGATATGCCATATTTGGGTTGCCTTCAGCATGGTCAATGATTGCTTTCAAAACAAATTCAATCATCATACATACACTTTAGGCATTTTGACACATGTACATTTTCATAATTGCTGTAATTGTGCATAAGTTACACGTTTGTTAACCCAGCCATATTTGAGCTTTTATTAAAGTGCAGAAATTGAAATCGGGCTTATGTTAGAATATCGAACCAACAAGAAGCTACAGCACTACTGGTAAATTTTTATACGTTCTGAGATCCTCACAGTCATTGGCTGGCAGCTGCCAATTATTTGCATAAAAGTATAAAGCATAAAGCATTTTTGAGGCTCTCACATTATACTCCACACTGCTGTCAATCCCACAATCCCTGCTCAGCTCCAAAGAGTCAAGGTTTGGATAGTTAGCATGGCTCTGTTAGCACCTGTCCTTTGACATCCATTCAAATGAAATGTTTTTTTTAGCAAGCAAGCAACATTTACTACAATTCAAAGGCTTAGAGTCAGTAAGATTTTTAGCAAAGATGCATTAAATTAAACCAAAAGTGACAGTAAAGACATTTACAACATTAAAATACTTCTAAATAAATGTTGTTCTTTTCTATTTAAAAAAAAACATGGTTTCCGCAAAACTATTAAGCAGCACAACTGTTTTCAACATTAATAATAAGAGTGAATCAGTATATTAGAATGATTTCTGAAGGATCATGTGACACTGAAGACTGGAGTAATGACGCTGAAAATTCAGCTTTGCATCACATGAATAAATTACATTTTAAAATATATATTTTAAATTAAAATATTTTTTCATAATATTACTGTTGTTACTGCATTTTTGATTAAATAAATGCAGCCTTGGTGGTGACCATAAGAGACTTTGTTGATAAAAAAAATCTTACCGGCACCAAACTTTTGAACGCCAGTGTATATATCATAATTATAGTATATTTGTATTGGGAATGCTAATGGTTAGCTGTCGCCCGGTACTACAAGAACAAATTGGAAACAGACGCTCCTCTCGTCCAGTCATGTATCAAAATCGCCAGTTTCGAATGACTTCCGGTTGCTGCAAATCACACGTTTAAACGCCCTCAACATGTCACAACTAACCTCAGGTTAAAAAAAAAAGAAATGAAAGCCATGCTCATATGCACTCAAAGTTCAAGCACACCTCCAAATCCTGGCTTCAGTGTGTGCAATACTGAAAAAAAAAGGTTAAATTAAATATGCCACCTGCAACCGTAACACCTGTATCTGTCCAAAAGGAACAGGTGAGTAACTGCACTTCAACACGGCGCTCTCATATCCATCAGCACCATATGTCGCTCCAGAGGGCCCTGGGGACGCGGTACAATACGGTGCATCCCAACTGACAAGTCTGACAGCCTCGCGACAGGCGGGAAAAAGTCCCTGTGAATTACAGTAAAGCTCCGATAACCCGCCCGTCACTGTATCTACCTTTGATTTTCTGTCTCTCTCCAAGTGCCCAGTTTTCAAAGTCCGCCGCAGTCACACTAATGAAGACGGGTTGCGTTCAAGAGCAAAAAGAGCGAGGAGGATAAAAAGGTACAAAAAGAAAGAGAACAATCAAGTGCATGCTTGAAAGAGAAGAGAACAGGACAGGCAATAGAAGACAGAGAGAGAGAGAGAGAGAGAGAGTTTGGAGCGCTGACAGAACTCACCGTTTGCTGCAGGTCAGGGATGCCTATGCGGACGACCAGTGTGTTGCCCTGGGGTTCCTCCATGGGGCCGGCCGGCGCTCGGCAAACGTCGGCGTGCGGAGAGCGGGAGATGTCCCCCCGGCTGGTGCTGGAGAGGTGGCGGGGAAGAGGCTGCGCAGGGCGAGAGTAGATGAGGAGAGGGAGAGAGAGAGGCAGCGAGAGAGGGAGAGAGGAGAGGGGGAGGGCAGAGGGGGGCTCAGACGGGAGTTCAGGCTGCTGCTGTGGACGATCTCTGGGCTGGGAAGGCTCATGTTTGCCCGAGCCCGCACTCACAGGCATGCTCTGTGTGTGTGGAGCTCCGACTGCATAGTGCCTCCCTCACGCACACGCGCGCGCACACACACACACACTGGGAGCTGCTGGCACACGCGCACACACACACCAGCGCAGGGAGAGAGAGAGAGAGAGGGAGAAGGGAGAGAGGGGAGGGGAGATGCAAGAGAGGATTAGAGAGAGAGAGAGAGAGAGAGAGAGAGAGGTTAGATATGTGCTGCGATTACGCATTTCAAGCATCAAACCTGCAGGCTATAATGCCGGTTTAACACATTTATCAATGAACAATACAACAGATTACAACATCAGCATTAAATAATGCAAAATAATCAGATTGCTTCACAAAATAATTCTAATGATCTGATATTGGTTATTTATTATTGCAACAGCTCTCTTGTTTCAGTTAAATTAATATTTTGTTTCTATAAATGACCCTTGGTGCAAGTAACCAATATTCTACAAAGCTGCACAAGTTTCATGTTCCTACACTCTCTTCTCAAATAATAAAATTAAAATTCAAACTATTTCATGTCCATTTATTTATTTCTTTATTTAATTGAGAAATGGCCATATAAGTTATGTTATCGCAAAATATACTGCTGCATGGTTTATGTTTATGCCGTACATCTACAAGAAGTTCACCAAGCCTGCATTTACAGTAGTTGATTAAAACGGCAATATTACGAAATATTACTACAAATTAAAATTTTAATATTTTGTTATATTCTATTTAAATGTAATTTAAAATATAATTTATTCTTGTGATGCAACGCTGAATTTTCAGCATCAGTCTTCAGTGTCACATGGTCCTTCAGAAATCATTCTAATATGTGGATTTGAAATATTTCTTATTATCATTATCAATGTTGAAAACATTTGTGCTGCTTAATATTTTTGTAACAAACCATGATACTTTTTTAGTATTCTTTGATAAATATAACATTCCTTTATAACATTACAAATGTCTTTACTGTCACTTTTGATCAATGTGTCCTTGCTAACTAAAAGTATTACTTTTTTCTAAGTCTATACAAATGTTTGGGGTCAACAATTAATGTTGTTTTAGAAAGACAAAATTATTAAAGAAATTAGAGAATCTAAAAAACAAAAAGAAGGTAATGAATTTTAAATCTGTGGACTATAATGCTGGTTAAATACATTTCTGAATGAACAATAAAATGAATTACAACATTATCATTAAATAATGCCAAAAAAAAAAAAAAAAAATCACATCAGATATAGAAAAGAACTCTAATGATCTCTTACTGCATGCAGCGCTCTGTGCAATACTTGATGACACTAATTGAACCCTGACCCAGGAAACTTATTTCGTACATAACTGTGCTAGTTGCATATTGCCTGTATCGCTCCAAACTGTCTTTCTTCTCACATAAAATAAGTTCCAATCAATATTTAATGTCTATTCATCTTTTATTCAGTAAACAGCCGTGTAATTTGGATAAGAGGACAATGCACTTTCAGCCAATCATTATCGCAAAATAAACCCATTCAGGGTTTACATTTTTGATAATTGCCAGAATTATAGTGTAGAATGACATTCAAACCGATGATATCAGATACACAGAGAATTCTAATGACCTGATAAATCAGATACATGATAATTGGTAGAGTTTGAGTGTAAAAACATAAGCGGATGAGTGTGTGTGTGAGAGAGAGAGAGGGAGAGAGAGAGAGAGAGAGAGAGAGAGGCTGTTGAACTACTATATTGATTTCAAGCAAATATTGCCTTCACAGTCCACAGCAAAGCATCAGCTACCAACACTATCTGACAAAGTTTGATGTGTTCACACATCGGTGAGTGTCATCTCATGCTGTCAGTGTGTGTGTGTGTGTGCCTGTGTGTGTATCTGTGTGCATAAATCAACATTTTATCAGGTTGACTGAATACTATGCAGCATGACTAAAGCGGTACTGCTGCATAACATCACAAAACACCTGGACCAGTAAAAGCTCCATATACAGTATAACACACAAAGACACACGTTAATGGTCTGCTACCTGTGTTCAAGTCAGTTTTTCATGCACACTTGAGGCTTGCATAATGTATAGGTCTACAATTGATTTAAAAAATAATGAATCCATGCAATCCAGTGCTAAATGCACTGAAAGAATATTAGAACTGCACATATACTGTATGCAAATGCAAGTTAATACATGCAAATACATGGCACTATCAGCTGGCGTCATGCATTCTTAGTGAATTCCCCCCTCAGCATGCAATCAAATGCAGGCAAACAAAAAAACAAACAAATAAAGAAAGCCTGACATGTAATCAGCACAGAGTAAAACAGTTATGGATTCACCACAGGGATCCCCTCCTTCCCGCTCCCGCCCATCATTGTGATGTCATCGTGCTAGACCACCGCAATTGGCTGGATCAATGTCACTGACTTCTGCTCTCATTTGCTCCCATGCCCTCGTCTTTATCTCTCTAGGCCAAAATCTGATTGACCCCATGTCATTGTTCCACTTTATTATGCCGTCCATCTCAAACTCATTCGCTCCCATGACACGTTTTCCCTCAGACTCTTTCTCATTCTTTTGTTATCCTGTTCCTCATTCACTCTCTCTCTTCCTTGTACAGTATTAACTGACTATTTCCTTCAATTTGTCTTGTTCGGTAGCATAATTGTGTGTCTAAGTCTTTCTTGCATTAACACTCATGGGCATATTGTTTTCTAAACTGTCATTTTCCAGTGTGAACACACACAGAGCTGGGCTGTATGCCGTGCTGCCTCTGTGGGAGGTTAAATTAGCAGACAGACAGGCAGTAGATGTAAAAACAGATGAAGGTTTTATAGTGTGCCACTAATGCTTAAAATCACTTCTGCTTGAACCACTAGTCAACTTTAAAGACCTTCTGGGTTCTCTATATGCTAGTGCATTTTCAAAAAAAAAAAAGGAAACTATATATTTTCATGTATACCACCTGAGACAAACAGTAAATATAATATTATAAAGACAATATGCAATTTACAAAATTAAAAGATTTCTTTTGGTCACTGTATTAAAGTATTTTTTATTATTATTACCTGGAAAATATTTCAATATTGTTTGGATAGTATATTTTGTAATAAATCTTATTCTACTCGCACAGAATATAGTGTTATAAAGCTAGTGAACAAGCTAAAGGTGACAGAGGCAAGGAAAAAATCCTTACAAAACTAAAAAAAAAAAAAAAAAAAAAAACACAAAACAAACTCATAAAATGAACCTATGCATGCTGCAAGGAACTAAACTAAACTAATCAAAACAATAAAAACCAAAACAAACTGATTGATGAGCTTGTGCATGCTGCTAGGAACAAACAAAACAAAGAAAAAACTAAACAAAAAGAAAAACAAAACAAAACAAAGCAAAGGAAAGGAAAGCAGAACAATACAAAACAAACAAAACAAAACAAAAAGCAAAACAAAGCAAAGGAAAGCAGAACAATACAAAACAAAAAGCAAAAAAAAAAAACAACCTCATTAATGAACATACATATGCATACGGAAGCCCGTTTCCGCCACTGAATAAAAAATTAAAAAGGTAATTGCGACTTTTTATCTCACAATTCTGACTTTTTCTCTCATAATTGCGTGATACAAACTTGCAATTCTGACTTTTTTTCTCAGAATCGCGTGACATAAACTCGCAAAACCGAAAACCGAAAAAGAGGAAACCAAGGCCGAAAACCGAAACACCAAAAGAAATTATGCCAATTATTAGTACCATTGCATTTATGGCTATGACTGTGTACTAACTTTACTAAAATCCTGTCACGTGATGAACGAACGACTCAAACCCGAAGACTCGGGAGGTGAACTAATCACCTTCCGGCTCTGACTGCATTAGTTAAGTTTATGGGGTTGTGATGAACGAGCGACTCAAACCCGAAGACTTGTCAGATAGGCTAAGAGGTGAGGTGAGCTAATCATAGACTAAAGACCCAGGTAAACAATGAATTTATTTTTTTCTGTTTCTTAGACCATTATAGCTTTGTATTGTTTGTAGTGTGTGATCAACGCTGTACAAGTAGATGTGTTCAGGGATCAACGCTTAAGGATATTTTCTACTGTCTGCACGGCCAGTGGTACAAATTTTTACTTGTCCTGCCAATATTTTCACTGGCCCTAAGAACACATACAGTTCTGTTATCATTGTTTTTGATCTATGTTATCTTGTATTCTAATAAATAAGATTATATGACACGAATATTTTAGATAAATTAAGTTTTACAATTCTCTATTTCAATACCACAGCAAAAATCACTAGCCAAAAATAAACATAAATATAAAGTTGAAGCATTATTAAAGACAAGTGACAGCCAGTAAATAAGAACAAATTACAAGTAATAGTACAAATAAACATAGGTTTTTATCTTTGCGCTATAGGCCTAAAGCATAATTTATTTTCTATGTTTATAGATGTTCAGGTGCAGAAATTGAAAAATCACATAAAATAACATTTGTGTATTCTTCACTCTTTGTTGCACCTTGATTTTTCATAGCCATTTGAAATTAGAGGCAGCCACTGCATTTTAATCATGGATTAATCCACAAAAAAAACCAAAAAAAAAACAAGTGCAATGTTTGATTCATATTAGACTGTATAATTTCAAAATCGGAAGCAAAAACAGAATGACCTGACTTTAGCTTTGCGAAATTATGCTAACGTTACATAAAACATCAGCACTAAACAGAAACAGATGACGGGCTGAATGAGACGCAGTTTCACTCCCTGATAGCAGGCGGCGCTCATAGAACAGTGATACAGCGTTTCCTTGGTTACAGCTGTAAACACAGGACACCAATTTAATATGAATTATATGGAGACTAGATGAAAAGAAAATGCAATTTCTGAAAACAGCCAGTTCCCCTCAGAAACACGTTCATATAAAATTCAATATTTGGATTTGCTTCCTATATTTCACGCATCGTGAACAGAGATCTTGTTCTGCCTGCTAGTGCTACAGTATTTTCTCCTTTTTGTGTCCGTCTTCATTGTCTCTGGCCTCTGTTAACGGCCATTTAGAGACTAATTAGAAAAATAACGTAATATTTCCACACAAATGACATTTGGGGAAATGACCGCAGTGCAGTATGTGTGCAAGCACGGAACAGAAGATGCTCTAAAATAAATAATAAAAAAAAAAATGTCCGGTCGATCGGTGCATCTGTACTCCAGTGTATAAATTCAATATAGATTAATCAGTGTTAAAGTTACCTGCCAGCACGTGTATTTTGACATACTTTTATATGTATTTGCGCATTCGGGCGGCTGGCGCGTGTCAGAGACGCGGCTGTCTGTGCGCGCGCTGTTCACACAGAACAAAACACAGCGCGCAAGTACTGAAAGGAGTTGTCTTTCGCGCCCAAATGCTTTTTAATCGCTTGAATTTTTAAATGAACAAGGCTTAAAAACGCATGCAAATGATAAAATTTCGTGACTACGCTGCAGTGGCCCGATCGGGCAAGTGACAAATCCGTCTACTGTCCCGAGCGTCCGTCACGCTGGCCCCGGGCCATCGGGCAGTCCTTATTGTCGAGCCCTGAGTGTTAGGGAAGTAGCACATAACATTTTAATTATATTTTGCTAAAATGAACGAAATGACTCGAAAAAAGATTCGTTCATTTAGCTGAACGAGACTCAAAGGTCCGAGTCAGTAAAATGATCCGAACTTCCCATCACTAGTTTGCGTCATCACAACATTTCGGCCGTATTGTTTCGGTGATAAAAGTCTTTCGGCCGAAAACCGAAAATGCACTTTTGGGCCATTTTCGGCCGAAAATTTTCGGTGGCCGAATATTCGGTGCATCCCTATTAAAAAGTCATAACTCTGAGATATAAACTTGCAATTCTGACTTTTTTTTTTCTCAGAATCGCGTGATATATACTCGCAATTGCGAGACAAAGTCGCAATTTTGAGAAAAAAAGTCAATTGCGTGTTTTTATCTCGCAATTGTGACACTATAAATCGTAATTCTGACTTTATAACTCGCGATTGTGAGTTTATATCATGCAATTCTAAGAAAAAAAAGTCAGAATTGTGAGTTTATATCTCGCAATTCTGACTTTCTAACTCACAATTGAGAGTTTATATATCACAATTCTGTGAAAAAAGTCAGAATTGTGAGATAAAAAGTCGCAATAACCTTTTTTTATTTTTTACTCAGTGTCGGAAACGGGCGTCCATATATGCACACTTCAAGGAAAAAAAAAAAAAACACAAAACAAACTTATGCACACTGCCAGGATAAAATAAATGTATACATACATACATAAAAACATGCATACATGAATAAATAAATACACAAACACATACACACTAGTAAGCTCTATTAAGTGATAAAGGATTTACACTGACATAGAAAAGAAAAGTATACATAAAGTCATTTTCAAGCAGTTAAAAAAAGCCACAAAAAGCTCTTATGTCCATTGAAAGCTCAAGGCAGTAAACAGTAGCTGCTTATATCACTGCTGAAATCAGCTTTAATCTGAAAATCAGACAACTTCACATGCACACACGCAACGAGAGCGCAGTCAAGATGATTTAACACGCTGTACACAGTGTCTTGAGCCTCTGCTAACATGAACCAACCAACGGCAGCATGCATAATGTAGCTTTCACTCCTCGTATATAAATGATGGCACTTATAATAGAATATCACATTTAAAAACGTATATAGTCATACATATGTTATGAAAGCCTAGTGTCCTACGTGCAAGCCAAGTTTGATTTGTTTCAGGTCATTTCCCAATGCCATTCCCTGTTTTTTCCCCAGCCTATCTCATTAGAGAAAGTCATCATCAATAATGACTAAAAATAACATCTGCTTTATGACTTTGAGTAGACATTTCTCAGCAACTGGCAACAGCTCAAAGACAGATTTAACAGGACAACAGGCCTGCACACATACTATAAGACAGGCTTGACAGAACCCAGCTTCAGTATTTCAAATGAACAGTCTTTTTTCTCTGTAAAAGACACCTCAAAAGGAACAATTTTCTGAGAAAACAGCAACAAAACCAAAAAGCCCCCACTGATACCACGAGAGAATCAAACTTTGAGGAAGTTGAGGCAAATCCACCTGTGATCAGTCGGGTTTGTGTGAGTCTCACACATTGGAGCCGTCTGTGAGCATGCGCACCTCTTCCATTTGGAGAATGAGACACATTGGCGGTGAACCTCAGTCACCACAGCGGATGTTCACATCACACCACTGCCAGCTGCCCACAATCCTCATAACACTCTCAACTGAGCATCTGATGAACATTACATAAATATAAATAATAGTAGCTTAACATATATTTATTGTACATTTGGTCACACTTTATTTTAAGGTCCAATTCTGGCTATTAACAAACCATTAACTATAACTTTTGCCTCAATAAACTCCTAATTTGCTGCTTATTAACAGTTAGTAAGGTAGTTGTTAAGTTTAGGTATTGGGTAGGATTAGGGATGTAGAAAATGGGCATGCACAATATAGCCAATATGTTAATAATAGGCACCCTAATAATGAGAATTGGTCCCTATACTAAATTGTTACCATATATTTATTCTATATTTGTTGTTACGAATCACACCTAGTGCTATATGCCCATACATGAATTCTGAGTTTTTAGTGGCGACTGCAAAAAATAAATAAATAATAATAATAATATTATATATGTATAAATAAATAAAAAATAAATAAAATAAATAAAAATATTTTTTTTTACTTAAAATGTAATTAAAACATCTTAAAAATTATATAATGCCTAAGACACCATTAATATGTAATATCTGTTAAAATCATTTGTACATTCTTCTAAAGTGCATGATCATACAGTATATGAATTCAAGATTTAATAATATTTGCATTTTAATCCATGTGAACTAATGATCTGTTAATTATTATGTAGTTCATTAGTAAACATTCTCAATGGCATCTCATTTGTAGCCATTTGAATATATATTAACTAATGATCTGTTAAGCATTATATAATGTCTGGTAATGATTTAAAAATGAAAATTATAAAGTGCTGTTAAAATCATGAATGTGCATGATTATATATGAATTGAACATTAATAATAACCCTTGTAAGCATTTTAATTTACACAAACTAATAATCTATATATTACATTATGTTTGTTAATAATTTATTAAGTTATTATAAAGTGTTACCTATGATCTTATTCTTCAGTTCATTTTTTGAATACACATTTTGAATATAATCTGGACAACCCACAGTATGTACAATTATTAATACAATTTATTAAAATGAATGAATCTATTCAAATCTATTAAAATGAAAAAAAGTCAAACAAACAATATGGTCCTGACATATCCCTAGCAAGAACATGCCCAGTCTCTAACCAATCCATAAAATACCACAAACAGAAGTACATTGCCAATGACATAGCTACTGCAAAAATGAAATGTTTGTAAGCTGAAAAAAGTCCCACTACATTTACACGATCAACACCGCTGTCGCTACCCGTGTACCAGCGTCCATCCCTAACAGCCGCATCTGTTACAGTTTGCAATATATTCAGGAAACTACATCGCTGACAAGTTTAATTCCAGAGCTGTTACACACTCCACTCGTTTGAAAAGTCTCCAAGGACAGAACAGAAATGAAGGTGAAGGGTAAATAACAGCGAAAGCAGAAAGTAAGGGAGACTGTGATAGTTTGCTGTTCGAAGAGGCTCTGACTGTTAAAATGATGCTTAAAAGTTGGCGGTGTCAGAAAACATACTTCATCTCCATTACATCATACCCTGCCAAAGATAGAGACTATCTATAGACTAGAGCCGGCCATCACAGCCTTTACACCCGCATACACTCTCAGTGTGTGTGAATGTGTTGTTCTGCGCTAGACTTCTCAAAAGCAAATTATGTTGTATGCAAAACAGAAAATAATAGGAGATTTTATTGGCAGGCTATGGGGTTTAGATCGCATCCCCCTGCTGGGCGGCTCTACCCAAAATCCTCCTTTGGATTCTACACAACACAAGATTCTCTGCAGATCGCTCTCACATACAGTCTCCAATGGCTCCCCTTATTTTCAATCCAGCTGTCAAACAAAGTGAATTATTCATGTTCTGTACACTGTACGCTAAGCTTTGCGCACAAACTGGCCAATGTATGCGCATTTTTAACATGGCCGAAACCTGAACATGTCCAATGTCAGGACTAAACATCTGACCCTAAAAACCCCTTGAGGTCTGATCTAGATCAGACCCAGATGTGGATCTGGATCCAGATCTTCAGCTTCACAAATCCCTCTTCACCATAATCCAGACCTCGGGGTCTCTGTGGAGTTGCCGATACCAAATAACGTGAATAATATTATTAATGTTTTATTTATAACAGCTGGATTCCTTTGATAGCGAATAAAAATTTCATTTTATTTATGTAAATGTATCATCTTTCATGTAAACCCTGCTTTGCGGATCCGTTTACACAACAAAATGCTGTACTTATCAATGTAAGCTGAGCTGATGGGGTTTTTTTATGGCTGCGTTGAGAGATCTTCTGCGGAAGTTCAAATATCTTGATGTGCTTCTTTATCCCTTTATCCCTTCTGTATATTTACAGACAGGAACGCTGAGGATAAAACGGAGTGGAAAAAAGAATCTGAACACTGAGTAAATATCAAAGAGCACAAACAGAAACACACCTCCAGGGTCCCATACGGCACCACAAACATATCACAACAATCTATCAACATACCGGATATTAATTAAGCAACAACGGAAAAACATTAGTAAATTAGCATCAGAAAATAGGAAAAAAAATAATTATACACTAAGGCTCCTAAAAAGACAAATATGTTTGTGATAATTTGTTATTAGTCATGTAAGAAATGAGAGGCTGTGCTGTATTGTGAAAAAGTCACGGCTGAAAGGTGTTGTTAAGGAACTTTTTTTTTTTTTTTTTTAAGTAAGTTCGTTAAATGCTTTCCTTCTGCTAAAAATAGTTCCTGACAGCAACAGTAAACGGCAAGAGAATGTTCCGATGTAGGCCCTAACATCTTATGGAGCTCAAATAAAAACAGAGAATAGGAACTCTTCTTATCCGCTGTGTTATTAATTTTCAACACCATATATGATATTTTCTCTCACACATACATCTGCTTGTCTTTCAGGTTGAGTAAACTTCTGTTTTTTTAGTTTAAAATAGACCGATTCTCAGCATAGCGCAAGTTCGCAAGCATCACTGCAGAGTAAACTGATGGACAGAATCATATCTGAAATTAATAAATACAGTAATATTCTCTCCTCAGTTTGGAAACTGTGGGCTTCCACACACAGACGCGCACACGTCAACATATCTCTGCATGAGAAAAGTTTCTTTGACTGGGGAAGGGCGTGGTCTCAAAATAAAGGTGAATGATGCAACATAACGCCAGCAGGGGTCACTCATACTTCATTAAATCAATAACAAAGTTAATTTTTCTGTAAGGGTTGGGCTGATAGACGATGTCATTGTCCATCGCCGATAGCTGATAGACATCACGATGTTGAGCCGGCACTTTCGAGATTCGCGATCGTACACACTCTGTTTATACTATGGAGCGGCAGTACTTACCACACGTTTTACAAGATTAGGCTATGTTCACACTTGGCGTCTTTTTTGAAGCTGCCGGCGTCTGTTTTACATTCCAATCCTATGGAGTAAACCGTGTTTTCAAAAAAGTCCTGAGTGCTTTTTAAAACGCCACCGCCGGCGTCTTTTTCTGCAGCTCAGAGTGTCTTTTCAAGTGGAAAAAAGTTTAACTTTTCTGAAAAAAACACCCTACGTCAAGCGCCTTTTTGACAGCTGACCAATGACAAGCCAGTGGCGAGTCGTTTCCATAACAAAAACAACAAGAAAAAGGAGAAGATAGCCGGTAGACAGATCGTATTAGTTTCGGAGCACAAGGAGTTGTATGAAACCGTGCATCATCCAACCAGAGCTCCTGGACTAAATTGTTGGAAGCACCATACAGTTTCCTTCCCCGTATAATGTCGTGCTCCCACAAATGTCATTGTGAACCGACATACCCTCCCTTTTAACTTCAAAAGCCAACGCTACCGTTGCAGCTGTTGTTATAGCAACAAAAGACGCCCTCGGCTGCTTTTGTAACCAAAACGCTGCCAGCTTTTTATTTCACTAAAAAAGCGCTCGTCAACTTTTTCTAGTCAAAAAAGACGCCAAGTGTGAACACGCCCTTAGATTGTCAGTGGTGCTTAGGATCTGCAAATCATTCACCATCGTCCTCAGTCATCTCTCCTTACTCTGTTTATGAGGTAAGTGAAATGTTATGTATTGTAATGTAACAGGCAACCACTAGCAATTGCTATTTGTTTTCCGTGCCTTTCTGAATATGGATTCATGCTTCGGGCACACCCCCTAACAGGCACCTGCCACAACTATTGGCTGACACTGGCGTTTTAACGTAGACCCGCCCTGAGTAAGCTGTCAACAGTCCACCATTGTTTCGATGCCAGAGCAGGAGTAGGCACGATTGTCTCCTAAGCGATTGAGGTGTTTTGTTGTTGGAAGTAATAATGAACACAGCAGTTGTCACTTACTTCCGACATCTGAGCCGCTGAAGATGCAGTGGATTACGTTTGTTTTTGAAGGGAACGTGTCCCCCGATCTACCTAAATGTGTCTATGTTCGCGCGAATCATTCGTGATCCAGCTTCACCTCCAGAAGAAGTGAGTATAAGGTTTTTTGTTTTTTTTATGAATTTACAAATTGGCTTTCCTAATAATGTGCTAGTTAGCAAGTTCGGCAGCTAATTGCAGGTAAAGTTTACAGCCTCAGAGATCTCCTCGTCACCCCATGGAAGAGAGGGGCGGGGTGAGCAGAGCTCATTCCGAAACGGGTCGCTGTGAACAGAGTTTTTTTTGACAAGGGTGTAAAAAGGGTGTTGTTTTACACTACCATTCACGAAAACCCTAAAGAATAATATCAACTTGTCAAAAATGGGCATCCGATGACTCCTTTAATACTAAAATGTCAGTGTTTTAATTGATATTTAACAAGCAATTACTTTTACTTCACTTACTGATTGAAATATTTATTTTATTTTAATTATTTTTACATTTTTTATTATTAATACTTGCCAGTTTATATTAGTAGTGTAGAAACTAATTAATATTTATTAAGTACTTCACTTACTGGTTGAAATATTTTATTTTATTTTTTTAATTAATACTTAAAAGTCAGTTCATATTGATAGTGAAAAAATAATTTTGCTTACTGGTTAAAATATTTAATTAAAATTTGCATTGATTAACTGTTTAATTATCATAATCATATTATTATTATTATTATTATTAATTTTAGTTATTATGGTCTGTTTATACTTTAAGCCACTCTTGAATGAGGCTGTGCCCCATATGGGCCCCAGTCAATAATCTGGACATGATACTGTACTTCATTAGTCTTGCTTATATTAGAAAGACTGAAAAACACAAACACACATACTGTAGATAAAGCCTGGTGGTAGAGGGCCAGTGCCACTGACAGAGCAGGAGAGCACGAGATGCATCTTATCAGATCAAACAAAGAGCCAATAAGCTTAATGAATTCCGGGTGAGCTGTGAGCCAGCTATTCTCTAAAGGAAGCTGATTGAAATCAGACTGTCGTCCTGAATTATCACTTCATTTGAGGTTCACACTCAGGTAGTGAGAAAAGCTCATCCGGCACTCTGAAACTTCAGCGAGTGAGATGAGGAAGCCACAGCTTCTCAAATTGTTTTGTGCTTGTGTTGTCCGCAAAAAAAGAAGCACACAACCTTATGAAACAGTATCTGCCAATGTAATTCAGGCTCTACACAGTTTATGAGGAGATATTGCTTCTCTAGACATTTCTGCCTCTCAAAAGGAGGATGAAATTTGCGCTCTCTGACACGCTTTGGGCTCGCACAAACCATAAGCCTAGCAAATCTTTTCTAGCAAATCAAACAGGAACAAAAACAATAAATGTAACCTGATTATGTTTAGAAATATGTCCCCACAAGGAAATGGCGGAAATCATTTACACTGGCCTCCCAAAGTAAGACACAGTAAAACCTGAGCTGATTTACTGTTAAAAGCTGTCTCAGCCTGGGACAGCATTCCCAAAACAAGTTACAATCTGATTGGCTGGATTTATGCAATTTCCGTGAGTCAGGATGCTTTATCAGTCCCCTGAGAATCAAAGACATGCTTACAATGTACCAGGTTGCTACAGCGAGCACTTCTGAGGAAGAACTGGTTGCTGGACCAAATTTCAAAGTGTTTTATTTAAGACACTTAGTAAGCCAGCAAGGGGTTGTGTACTGTTTACTAACCACCTTAGATGTGTCCTAACCAGCTATGACTGCAACAACTCCCAAAATGTTTAATATGAATTATTTATTCACTTCTTATTGGTACAAAATTTTGCTCTAAATAACTACATATTACACAACAATGTTGAATATATTACATGAGGCTCAGTAGGAAACTACAAGAAGGACTATAATAGTGCTTCTACACAAAAAAAAAAAAAAAAATTAATTAATTTAAAAAAAATTAACAAATAAATTTAATTTTAAATTCCAGTTTACAATTTTTTAATGACAAGTAGGATTATAAAGGTGTTTCTACACAAACTAATATAATATAAAAAATAAAATGACATTAAACAAACAAATAAATATATAATAAATAAACAAAACAAAACAAAAAACAAAACCTAAAAACTACAGAGAAAACTAAGCAAACAGAAAAAATAATAATAATAATAATAATAAATAAATAAATAAATAATAATAATAATAATAATGAGGAGGAGGAAGACAAAGGGCAACAGCTCCAATTAAGAATATAAGGGATGTGTATCATCATCTCCCATACTCAAAGCTTGATACTTATGTAAACATCCTGTATAAAGTGTCAGTTTACATATTCAGTGGGTTATTCTTTGCCAGAACAAGCTGCAATGGCAATGTGCATCATATTATGATCGTCAAAGGACTAAACAAGACTGGAGACGTCCACCAGAAGCTGCTACCAAAACCACACAGCCAATTAAAAGCTTCCTCTCCACACTCAAACACACAACAGCGAAACACCTTGAAGTCACATATCACTTCATAAGTGTGGCACATTCTTGTCAAATGATTTGTAAAAGCCCTCACCTCTGGGCTGCTTCAAAGGCAAGCAAGCTAGAGCAAAGTGGCATGCTCCCATCTAAAGAGAGTGACAACTGAGAAAGAACACTGTCTGATGGAGAGGGGTGTGTGTGTGTGTGTGTTGAGTTAAGAACAGCTCAGACAGGTTCATTTCATGCTTCCTGCCCTTCCTCTTCTTTGGCTGTTGTGCCAACCTGTGTCCTTCAAGAGCAAAACACACACACCTGAACACTGCACAAAGACACACACTTAAGCTGAGCTGAGCCGAGCCTTGGTGTTCCTAGATATGTATCAGTCTATATGTGGATGATTCTACAGGGAACAATGTATTCATTTTGAATATGGTGTGTGTGTATTATGTTATACGGTACACTGTTAAAAATAAAGGTTCTTTATTGGCATCAATGGTTCCACAAAGAACCTTTACCATCCATGGAACCTTATATATATATATATTGATTAATATATTAATATATGAATTGAATTGATAACATTACAAAAGATTTCTATTTCAAATAGACATTAATAGAAAATCTGCATATTAGAATGATTTCTGAAGGATCATGTGACACTGAAGACTGCTTTGCATCACAGAAATAAATTTCATTTTAAAAGTATACGTATACAAATAGAAAACAGTTATTTTAAATTGTAATATTTCACAGTATTTCTGTTTTTACTGTATTTCTGATCACATAAATTCAGCCTTTTCAGCAACATTAAAAAAAAATAAAAATCTTACTGACCCCTCACTTTTGAACAGTACATAAATATGTACCCTTTAACAATTAATAATTGAAATAAATTAAAATATTTTAAATTAGATAGTGAACTAAAAATATCTGTAAAAATAGGGCATTTCTGTATTTATTTTTTACAGGTGTTTTACCAGTATTTTGAATTTTACACTGCATTGCGTTTTAGAGTTATGTCTGTAAAATGAATGGATAATGTCCCTTTTAAATGAGCTGCCAGTACTTTTTCTGTTATTTTATGGATTTATTGTTTACACTGTGGGAAGCTAGTGAATTAATCAGCTTGTGCAAAACTGGTGCAACTGTCCAGTGAATCTGTCCCTTTAGTTGTGAATGAGGCTGATTTGTCTCAGTGAATCAGATCTGTAGATCAGAACCAGTCCAATCCTGATTAGTCTAGCCTGTTCTGGTTTCTGGCATCTAATATACAATTCTTGGTGTTGTTTCTGCCTCTGCTGTTCTTCAGCTGTCGGGAGATTTATAACCCCATATTGTCTGCCTGGAAATTCATACACACATATTCAATTTCTGTTTTCTATCTTTAAACGATCAACTGTGCTTCAAGGAAAAAAGACGACATTATTAATTTTATATTGTAAAGAAGAAAAGGCTGTAGAATAGCACAAGAACTGTCATTGTGTGCACCATCCTTCATGTGGTGTGAGATATTCAGGCTAAGACCCCATATACCAGAGGCACTAGAGATGCCTGTAACCAAACAGAATACCAAGTGTTTACTTACGCAGTGTTTTTCAATTCTCAATGTATTCAGCTATTCACAAAGGTGGGAGTCAGACTGAGGGAGAAAGAAAGAGAGAGAGAGAGAGAGAGAGATGAATAAGAGATCCCTGCAGACCCTGCACTGATATTAATGAGAGCCCTGGTTATTATTGCGGCCAATTTCCTCATCCAATCAGATCGCCGGCTTGCAGAGTGCTCAGGGTTTCCCCTTGAAAGCGAGCAGTACATCACAGACCTACAGAGACTGGCTTTTACAGCACCAGTGACCCATCAACCTGAGGACACACACACAAACACACACACCAGGAGGAGGAGAGTTTTAAATGCCAGTGGTGTTCAAAGTGTGAAGACTTCTCTTCTGAAATCTCATTCAGCTTTTCAGACAGTTTTGTCTCCTCCCCTTCTCCTTATATGGTCAAATACGCTCACTGCAAACAAGGTTCTCACCTGTATTATTAATTCACCAAATCTGAATAGCAGAAGGGGGGGAGGGGGGTGATAAACAACAGTGAATAATTTTTTTTTAATTTTATTTAATATATTTTAAATATTTCAAAAAGTCATTTTCTATTAAAATGCCTCATGTATTATTACAGAACTGAAAGTACATGGGACAAAAACGTGTATTATTAGAGTTTTTTCAGTGATTATATAATATATTGATTATACAACACTGTATTATTAATAATACAAAATAACTTCAAGGCTAATAGTGTTGGCTCCAAAATTGCAAAATTAAAGCAAAATTGCAAGTGCTTTTCATTTTTATTTTCTTTTTTGCCTTTTATTTGGACAGAAACATCAGCAAAATGAATAAATGTAAATTTATTTAACATTATTACGTATCATTCAAATTCCAAATGTATAAAATGTATTTTTACAACACTGACAGAACAGAATATAAATGTAGGTTTCTTTCCAATAACAAATTATGCTTAAATAATCTGAATTGATAATATAATATATATAGAGATGATAGAAACAAGTTACAAGAAAAACTTTCATTTC
Source organism: Tor tambroides (assembly GCA_021397915.2). Classification (NCBI taxonomy): domain Eukaryota; kingdom Metazoa; phylum Chordata; class Actinopteri; order Cypriniformes; family Cyprinidae; genus Tor; species Tor tambroides. Next base: position 53,262 of record JAFVLL020009006.1, read on the forward strand.
AAGGTTAACATTGTTGATTGTTTTAATATACATTTTTGCCCAACAACAAAACTGTGAAAAATAGTATTATATTATTTATTGTTTATAATATAATATAATATAATAACAAATAAAAAAAAAGGGCTTTTTCTTCAAGGCTAATATTGTTGGCAAAATTCCTTCCCTAGTAAAAAAAAAGAAAAAAAAAAAAAAGCCTATGCCATAATTTATTAAAAATCAAATCAAATATACCTCAGTATATCTTTAGTTGGACTTCAGCACTACTTCTGCACAAGCCAAAATTAGTTGTTCCAACTTAGCAGACTTTAAGTATACCAGTTTAGTATAGCAAAGGTATTTTTATAAAGCAAATAAATATGTAAATGTATTTGTAGTATACTTAAAAACATCATAAACGTATTTCAAATACATTTTAGTTTATTATTTTTTTCACTAAGGCAGTGATTTCCTCTTTTATTTTTAGACAAATGATCTACTAAATTAATACATGTAAATAATTTTCATTTTTTAACATTATTAAGTGCCAGCATCTGGCACCAATACTGCTTAGCAATCAGATGATCACAAAAGTTTTTCATTCATTTTGAAGAGGAGCATGAAAACCAAAACTGAGAACCACTGATAAAGTAAAATAAAGTATGACAAGCAATAAAGTATGAGTAACCATGCAATCTTATGAACTGAATCACAGACTTGTGGATTTCAGCCCGACTAGAGCATTGTATTGACCAATCAGAAGCCAAGACTAGAATTGCTCATTTTATAAATCTCCAGTGAAACTCACACACAGAAAGAGAGCAGGTGGCATTTTAATCGCAGGCTTGTGTAAATAAAAGTAAATCTAATAATCAGCCTGGCAATCCCAGTATATAATTAGAAGTAGTATTTTATTTAAGGGGAAGAATATCTATTTATTTCGCTTTAGATATCAGTGGATCCAAATAAGAGAGAGAGAGAGTGTGTGTGTGGTGTGTGTGTGTGTGTGTGTGTGTGTGTGTGTGTGTGTGTGTGTGTGTGTGTGTGTGTGTGTGTGTGTGTGTGTGTGTGTGTGTGTGTGTGTGTGTGTGTGTGTGTGTGTGTGTGTGTGTGTGTGTGTGTGTGTGTGTGTGTGTGTGTGTGTGTGTGTGTGTGTGTGTGAGTGTGAGAGTGAGTGAGTGAGTGAGTGAGTGAGTGAGTGAGTGAGTGTGTGTATGTGTGTGTGTGTGTACTTGTTTTTATATTCCGATGGGGACTTAAACCTGAATACACAGAGACTCATGGGGACTTGTGTATTTGTGACCTAAATTGAGGTCCCCACGGGTAAACAAGCTCATAAATCATACACAATTAACTTTTTTGAAAATGTAAAAATGCAGAAAGTTTCCTGTAAGGGGTAGGTTTAGGTGTAGGGTTGGTGTAGGGCGATAGAAAATACGGTCTGTACAGCAGAAAAACCATTACGCCTATGAGAGTCCCCACAAGGATAGCGAAACAAGTGTGTGTGGGGGTGGGGGGGGGGGGGGTGGGGTGGGGTGGATGTGTGTGTGTGTTTGTTTTGGTTCTGGCTTGGGTCCCATATCCATGAGAAGGTTCTGAGTTGAAATTTGTCCATAATGAGATTAGTAAAAAGTCTTTCTGTCTATCTCTCTCTCAGTCACACACACACACACACACACACACACACACACACACAATACACAAGGTGTAAGAGCTGTAATAGAAAATAGGCCTGTAAAACACGGCTGCAGATAAAGATCAGGGCGGAGCATCAAGGTGAAGACAGATTATTAACTGCTACTACATCAATTGTACAACTCAATTAAACATCTGTCAGACTGCAACGTCTGCACATCTCCAGTTCTTTTGTCCAGGAGAACAAGGCTGTAAAATGTATTTGGGCAGGATGATTTAATATTTTGTACTTCAATAATGAAGTACAGGTACAAAATGACAAGAAATATAATGAAGATGTTACAAGAATATTCACAGATATTTTTTTATTTCTGCAGTCAGAGAATGTCACAAAATCAAAGTTATCCTGTGGGAATGAAGCATTTATTTGACAATGAGCGGTCAATCATATTCTCAAACTATACATGCCAGGTTTCTGGAAATTTCCACATAAGGACAGTAGATCTCAGAAGTATGAAGATGGTAAATCAACATGTTCTGATCTCAAGGTTAAAGGATGGTTCGCAGTTCAATACAAGTTAAGCTCTATCGACAGCATCTGTGGCATATTGCGGGTTAACACTGAAAATAAATTCAAATTGCCGCTCAGTATGAAAAAGCAAATAAAAATTATGTGTATAATATTGCATTTATGAAGGACGTCTATAGTGGAAGACATTGCACTGCAATAAATGTTAAAATGCAAACTGTTTTTAAAGTATAGCCATTATACTGTGTGTGTGTGTGTGTGTGTGTGCGTGTGTGTGTGTGTGTGTGTACCTACCTAACCATATTTTGGGGACAAATTTGTACCCAAAAGTGAGGTAAACCTGACAAAATCTCCAAAAACCGTCCTCATTTGTAAAACGGGTTTAAAAATAAACTAAACAAAGTTCTTTTGAAATTGTAAAAATGCAGAAAGTTTCCTGTAAGGGGTAGGTTTAGGTGTAGGGTTGGTGTAGGGCAATAGAAAATCCGGTTTGTACAGTATAAAAACCATTACGCCTATGGAATGTCCCCATTTGGATAGCTAAGTAAACGTGTGTGTGTGTGTGTGTGTGTGTGTGTGTGTGTGTGTGTGTGTGTTAATATGAGCAATCACTAAACTTGACTATGAAGTTCTATCCAACATTTAAACTCTCCATCTATCCACAATTATCTACTTACATACCAAACTCATATTAATTGCATATCTAGACATTCATGCTGATTAGATGAATTATCATTAGTTCTTTAACAAAAATATCAATCATATTTTTGCTTCAAAACCATCTGGAATATCTTTCCCTGTAGACTTTAACTGTAGAAGTGCTACTTTAAAAACTATTTTAGTTTCAAGTTTAAATGAGTAGTACCTGACAACCGACAGCATGCCACAGATTTTGTCAACACAACTTGTATTGAACCCAGGTCATTCCTTACAAAATGCACCATATCAGCTTTTCCTTTCAGAAGGAAACATGGAAACTCAGCATTTTCTGTGGCAGCTTCATTTGAATCTAATCATGCACCAAATACTAGTGTTAACATTACCAGAAAATACCTGTTAGAAGGTTATAAAGTCAACGCAAACATGGAAATAATTCTAGTAATTTATGTGAATGAACAACTAAAAATAAACAAAACACTGCAGCTCATTTGGGATAGAAATTTCAGATTAAATTCAAAATTCAGTGGTTTTTGTTTATTTTTCTCTTAGAAAAGCAGCTTTATTGAAGACAACTCATGAAAACTGCATAAGATATTTCAGTTTTCACTGTTGAATAATTGAATAGCGCTATTGCTTAAAAAACAAACTTTTTTTTTATGTATAGTACATTCAGTGTTGTAAAAATACATTAAGCACTTAATGATAGAAAACGGATCCCTTAAGTTTAATATTTTAGTTGTTATGGAGGTCTGGGACCCACCAGTCCTAAATCTAGTCGAATACTAGATATACAGAGAAAAACATGTATGCACTCCAAAACTGATGTTTAAGCTTGCAATAAGGAATTTTGCACATGCTTTTTCTCCTTTATTTACAGAACAAAATCTCTTTTTTTTTTATCTCTTCTTGATATTTGAGAATGTTTCTACTGTTGTATTTGGTTAATTCACATTTTTCCACATTCACTTGAACTAACAGATTTCAAGCCCTCTTAATCATGATACAGAGTAACTTAACAGCTTCCAGAAAAAAAATCTAACCACTAAAAAAAAGGACATTCACATTAACCGTATTGACTAGATAACTTCCCCCATTCATGTGTATCCTCCTTTCGGAACGTATATCAGGTGTTAGGTATCCTAAACTATTTCCTTTCACTTAACCACATAAACACTGACTTGCTGTGCTTGTGCAGTAAAGCGTCCCTAAACACCTTTAACTTTCAAGACCAATAATCTATAGTACAATCTTTGAGACTGTACAGTGAAAGCAGCCACCAAGGCATTTATGGATTCAATTAAATCCCAAATTGATTTTGTAAGTGGCCAAGCAATTAGGAGTGGATTTCAGCCTCAAATGGAGCATGGAGCACCGGTGGCTTTGATCTCAGGGAGAACTGAGCCAAAAACCAAGCACACACGACAAGACTGAAGCTCATCAGCCTTTCATGTTTTAAGTATGTGACTAATCTGTGAGAAAAAAGTTTTTAAAAAAAGTTGTTTAATTCTGCCCTGATGCAGATCATCCTGACTAGCAAGAGAGCAACTGAAAACAACAGCCAATGAGAAAAAAACAGCACTGCCACCAACATCTCAAACACCATTTCATCCATATTTTTCAGCTCATTTTCTTGGAAATCAGTGCAAAAGTGGCTGCTAGCCCTTCCTACTACTTCATTTCAAAGTAACAGGCCGTCGCCCGCAGACTCGAGACGGCCAGAGCCGAGCGCCACCGCTAGAATAGAGTCATCATGCAGCGCAGTCAATTCAGAATGCGTTACATTCGCTACCTTTCAAACACACTTAATTCACACACTTTAACTCCAGAGGACACGGCTGCCTTCCCAAACAGACCAATAACAGCTCGGAGTCACGTCCTTAGCGGCGGTCAATCAGATCAATACCGCACGGGGCCCCGTACAGAGCGCTCATTCTTCTCATCCTCACGTAATGACCTAACACCCGCTCCTCCACGGAGAGGCGGAGGGGAAAAATGAGAGGTTCCTCCTCTCCGTGCTCCCGGTGGAGGAAATTAGGCAAGTAAGCAATAGGATTTGAAAGGCTATTGTTGTCGGCATGGGCTCCGTTTCAACAGAGAGACTGAAACAAAATAAACGGCTTATTACTCGGCATTGAGGACCCTTGGAAAAGCGGCATGGTGAGAACACACGCAAACAATGGGCTCACATTTGTAAACTGACAGAAAGGCGCACAACAACTGGGTTTCAATGAACATTTACGTATTAGCATTCATGGAAGATATTTAGGCTCTGTAAACTGAACTATTGGACTGTACTTGTAACACAGGGTCAATAGGAAGTCGCACCAGATACAGAAACAGTGGGCTTTATTCTCCAGAAATTGCTCATTTTAGGGCAGTTAGTAAAAGAGTCACAGGTTTTTCCAAAGGAACCTTAAAATCATTCATGCAGGATTTGAACTACATCGGTGTCTGATTTGATAGCTGTGTTGCAGCACCACTGAATAGTATAGTGCAAAAAAGTTCAATTTCTTCTGTATATGCATTGCCAGAAGAATGCAGTTGCAAGAACCGGTATTGTTTTTTTAAAATGTAACTGGTTCTGAATAAGTTCATGATTCCCAACCCTATTAATAAGCATAAAGGACCGAAATGTGGGTAGCTAACAACAGCATACATTACACAGAACCCAGATGAGACAGGCCAAAAAAGACCTCAGTTCAGTCACTGTCAAATTAGCATATTCTCATGAACTAACAACACAATTCTGATAATGAGAATATGCCACCATCATTGTCGAGTGCACTGAACAATACTGACACATAGCATCAATCAGATCCCCCATGAAAGTAGATGATGTTCTTTCTCTATGATGCTCTCCAGAGCTCTGTTACATTTGAACCAAGATCACGTAGCTTTGAAGAATGGCAGTTTAAACCAATCTTAAAGCGAGTGCAGCCGGACATGTTGATTAGTATGGAAGTTGTGTTCATGCAGGCTGAGCGGAGAAACTAAATCTGACCTTGCAGGCACACTGCTTTAATCAGACATTAATTAGCAGATGAGCTCTGACGAGCTTTCCCCCTCTCGTCCTCTTGTGGGTGCTGCTCCGGCATATTGTGGGGATGAAACGAAAGCAGAAAGATGCACACACACACACACACACACACACACACACAAACACAGTGATGATATATGAGCTAGGATATAAGTGGGGCTAACAAATATTCAAGATTTATTTAACAGTCCAATAGAAATGCATTAGAATGCTGGTGGAGCGAAACATCTACTTAATGAAATTAAAATCAAATACAGATAAGCAAACAAGCAAAAAGAGACTGCGATTGCTGTGTTCATGCTGTGGCAGCCATATACATATACAGTGGATGCAATAACAAATTAATAAGAAACAGTAATAAATGTAGTTGAAACTTAAATAATTAAAACTTAACTTTAATAAAAAGCTAAAAAAGAACAGCATTTATTCAAAATAGAAATCTATAAGTCTTAACAAAACAAGCCTTTAATATACTTTTTTTAATAATTTAACACATCCTTGCAGTGTGTATATATATATATATATATATATATATATATATATACACTGCCGCTCAACAAGATTTTTCTTCTGCTCATAAAGGCTGTATCTATTTGATCAAAAATACAGAAAAAAAACTGTTATTTTGTGAAATTTTATTGCAATTTAAAATGTTTTTTATTTTAATATACCTTAAAATAGAATTTATTTCTGTGACGCAGCGCTGAATTTTCAGCATCATTACTCCAGGCTTCAGTGTCACATGATCCTTCAGAAATCATTCTAATATGCTGATTTATAATCAATGTTGGAAACCGTTGTGCTGCTTCATATTTTTTTGGGGACCTGTGATATTTTTTTTAGGATTCTCTGATTAATAAAAAGTTAAAAAGAACAGCATTTATTTAAAAAAGAAATTTTGTGTTACAATATACAATGCTATTCAAAAGTTTGGGGTCAGTAAATTTTTTCTTTCTTTTTTTTTTAAGAAATTAATAATTTTATTCAGGAGGGATGTGTTAAATGAATAAAAAGTCATAGTAAAGACTTATTGTTAGAAAAGATTTCTATTTTGAACAAATGCTGCTCTTTTTAACTTTGTATTCATCAAAGAATCAAAGAGAAAAGTATCACATTAGAATGATTTCTGAAGGATCATGTGACACTGAAGCCTGGAGTAATGATGCTGAAAATTCAGCGCTGCGTCACAGAAATAAATTCTATTTTAAAGTATATTAAAATAGGAAACCAATATTAGAAATTGCACAAAGATTTCACAATATTATATATATATATATATATATATATATATTAATCTAATTTGTGTTATATTCAATTACATTCAAATGTTTTGTGTCATACCTACAATATTGTGGACTGTAAAAATTGCTGTACTGACCAATCAGAACTTACAATCAAAACTATCCTTTTTATAAGGCATCTGCTATATTATGATACTGTATATCCAGGCTTCATTAAAAAAGTATTATCATGATGATATACCAGAGAGCGTCCTGTGTACGACATCTGCTCTCACCTGCCTCATTACAGCAACACACACATCACAGAGGGTCCTGATTGGTGAACTGCTGGTGAGTTGGATCTGGCAGCTGTGTACCTGGGTCCCACTGGTACAGACCACGAGCTAATTATAGAGAATTATTAAGATTTATCTGTCTCACTCTCTCTCGTGCTCAGAGCCAATGATCTCATCAACCCTCTCTTCTCAAAGTTAATCGCCAAACTGACTTCTGACTTAATTGCTCACGTACAAGTCTCACTCAAACAAACAAATACACACGCTGTTAAATACAAACATAACTAACATTGCAATGAATTATAATGATATAATAGGGTCATGATTAAAACTGCAGTAAAAGTGCGGCAGTGTTTTTAGATGACTTGTTTCTTCATTCCGTGAACTGTTAATGAAATGATATGCATGCACACATACAGTGTCCTCCAAAAGTTTAGAAATGCCCTAGGCAAAGTTGGTTTTTGAAAGATATTAGCATACATCCTTATCATTTAGTGATGACTTTCCATTGATAAAGGGCTTTGAAACTACAAAATTATGAAAACACACTTTATGAAATAAAAATTTTATGAATCCAGAGCTTCGAAATAGTAAAATACTACAGCTATAAAGCTATAAAATACCAGATTTATGAGATACAGTACAAACTGCGATCTCATTGGTCAGTTGTTCTGTCAATCAATCAGTGGAGCTACTGTACACTACCATTCAAAAATCTGGAATAATTAAGATTTTGTCAGGATTTTAAAACAAGTCTCTTATTCTCACTAAGGCTGCATTTGATCAAAAATATAGTAAAAACAGTAATAAACTTTATTTTTTAGTAAACTTTTTTTTTTTTTTTTTTTTAAATATATATGGCACTGAAGACTGGAGAAATGGCTACTGAAAATTTGGCTTTGCCAATACAGGAATGAATTACATTTTCAAAATATATTAAATAATAAAACAGTTCTTTAAAATTCTAATTATATTTCACAATATTACTGTTTTTACTGTATTTTTGAACAAATAAATGCAGCTTTGTTGAGAAATTTTTTTTTTTTTTTAAACTGACCAGTATTATATAAAGGTTTTCAGACCCAGTAATCTTCATCTAAAAATCCTATATTAAATCTAATCCTGTAATTAAACTAACTGTATTGCTTATATATTGCCATTATGACTATGTATAATGTTTTTTAAAAATCATTATTGCTGGTCATCTATTATAATTCCAAGACTTTATACACATAAGGGATTACACTGACATTGTCTAAAATCCTTGTTTGCATTTCTAAACTTTTGGAGGACGTTGTATATCGCACAGTCTGCTTCAGCTCATACCGGGTCACTCGGGTCACAATCTGGCAAGCTACAATAGCAAAAAAACAGTGGAATAATGTCTACAATATATGCACCAGCTCCAGATGCTGGAGAAGGTTGTCATTGGAAAATATGGAAAATGAGTGAAGCTGGTTTTAACACTGTTAAGGTCAGTAGTAGCAGGGTCAGATTCACTTAGCCTTTTAATTCAGTCTTCACATCCCCAGGCATACATAAACACACACACACACACACACACACACACACACACACACACACACACACACACACATACAGCTCGTACTGTAAAGCTCAGAAATGCTGGTGGGATTTGTAACAGCGCCATGAGGCCGGAGGTGCACAGACACACTGACACACTAATGAACTCTGCTGCTGACCAATAAATCAACTGCTCACCTACAGCTGAACAACTTCACATGTCAGATTCAAGGCCTCCAGGCACATGTAAGGATATAATGAGGTGAAGAATGCAGCAATAAGGATAGAAAATACTCAACTGTCTGTCTAAATGACTTAAGTGTGCACTAATTTGTACATAACAGAGCTATCGCACTGAAAGCAGCCAGTGGCACTTGCATAACTATTACCATTGCTCTTATTTATGGTTAGGTATGCTTTTTTTTAAAAAAACAAAACAAAAAAACAACAACATGCAGGGCAGAACTATAGTCAAACATTGAGGTTTGGCTTTGTTCTAAGTCCCTGACACTATATATTAAGCGTCTGCAATTAATTCAGCTCAAACAGCAAACAGAAATAACAGAAATAGTTCACCCAAAAATAAAAATTTGCTAAAAATTTACTCACCCTCAAGCCATCGAAGATGTAGATGAGTTTGTTTCTTCATCAGAACAGATTCAGAGAAATTGAGCACTGCAACACTCACCAATGGATGCTCTGCAGTGAATGGGTGCCGTCAGAATGAGAGTTCAAACAGCTGATAAAAACATCACGATAATCCACTACTTCAGTCCAACAACTAATGCCTTGTGAGGCAAAAAGCTGCATGTTTGTAGGAAACATGTTTTAACTTAAATAGGAGTTATATAAATGAGAAATATGAATCCATAATAGTAAAAAAAAAGTACATTCCCTGTTGTCCTCTCACAACAAAATCAACTAACATATTTACGTAGAATTATGGACAGAGGACTCGAATTTCATCTGGAAGCAATGGTTTGAAGTTAAAAAGGTCTTAATGATGGATTTGTTTCTTACTAACAAGCAGCTTTTCACTTCACAAGACATTAAGTTTTGGACTGGATTCATGTTGTGGTTTATTGTGATGTTTTTATCAGCTGATTTGACTCTCATTCTGATGGCACCCATTCACTGCAGAGGATCCATTGGTGAGCAAGAGATGTAATGCTAAATTTCCCTAAATCTGTTCTGATGAAGAAACAATCTACATCTTCAATGGCCTCATTTGAGCTAATTTTCATTTCATCACTATTCCTTTAACATAAAGACTCCATTCAAATAGTATTGTACATCATTTCAGTTGTAAATGTTCTATAAAATAGATGCTTATACTTAAAAAGTTTAACAATACCATTTGAAACTGTCCCACTGACCTGATAAAATGTTCTAGAATGTTTTATTACTTTGAATGTGCCATTCAAAATCAAACTGACAGCAACAATATCACATTGTCTCTGATTGGTGTCTCTACATTGTAAACGTGCTCTTGCATTACAATTTGACACTAACAACAACCCAGAACACCTTAGCAAATAGCAACCTCGAAGTAATGTGCTTAAGATCACTCGGAAGACAAAGGACTTCTATTTAGTGCTTTTAAAATAGATTAACGTTTAATATCCATGCCAAGAAATGGTATAACCAACCTGGTCTCATGGCATAAATGTACCTGGGCGCACTTTTTAGCGAGACCGTTTCGCCGCAGTTTCAAAGAGAAATGTCCACTGAGTGGCGCTAAAACACGGGTTCAATACGTAAACCCTGGCATGTTTTTATTACGTTGATATAGATACGTATTGCTGTGTTTTTATTACGTTGCTTCAGGTACGTATTGCGGCAGTTCAGAATTCAAATATCCGGGGACCGTCGTTAAAAATTAATGCTCTATCGTGTTGGAAATATGCCCTACACCAAACCCAACCCTAAACCTACCCGATAGTGTTGACAAATGCAAAACTGATATAAAAACGCATTTGTTGATGCAACCATGCTATTTGAACTTCCTTATATGCAGATTTGAACTGTTTTGTCGAACCGTAGTTACACAGGATTCGAACCGGAGCTCCTCACCTCTCAAGTACGTCTCCGTACTCCGTGAGCTACCGAACAAACCTACCGTCTATGAAAACCCATAGATATGAAGCTGGATATGTGTGATGCTAACGTTCAAAAGCATCAGTTTTCAAATTTCCCAGCACATTAATATTGTTTTGAAGTCATAACATGATATTCTTCTTCGAGTAACTGTGTGAAAATTACGCTTTATTAATTGAAAATCTGTATATCTGTGTGAAAAGGAACAAAAGGTGTCAGAGTTTTACTGCCTCTAGTGTTCATTTCTTTTGGAAACTGCAGTGATATGTACTTATAGGTACGTATTTCGTGTCTCGCTAAAAAGTGCCCCCAGGTACGTTTATGCCATGAGCCCAGGTAGGGTATAACAATAGCCCCATGTCCAAAAAACACAGTAATACATGGTACAGTTTGCCACTTTTAGTGGTCTATTTATTTCTCTCAGAAGTAAATTAACAAAAAATAAATGGAGTGTTAAATCAATTCTATTTTGTAACTTAGCACTCGTTTTTACTTAGGTTATAAAAGTGAAATTAATCAGTTAACAGTGCCTGATCATTACCACTACCATAAGCACTGTCTGCAACCAGTTTACTTAAAACGTCAAAAACAAACACCCGTCTCTCTCACCTCTCAACGAGCGCTGACAGGAAAAGCTAAAAAACACAATTAGCGCTGAAGAGCGACTAGCAGCTCTATTATGCAGAAATGCTAATCCATCTCCCACCGAGGCGGCCGCGTTGGAACAATTAACGAGTGGAGGGTGTAATTCCTGTGTTTGATATTGAGATTTCGCAGAGGAGGGACTTTAATCAAGATCAATTGCTTCAAAGCAATCAGGCATTTGCCTTGTTTTGTCCGAACGTTTCACTCCATGACTCTCTAGGGATTTTCTCAGGAAAAAAGAGAGTAATTGTTTCTTTCTTCTTCTTTTACTAACACTCCAGCCAGTTCAAATGTACAGTAAAGATTTAAATGGGAAGTCTTAGCTGAAATTGTACAAATCAGCAAGCTAAAAAAATTGATAGCATAAGTTATTCAAACTCAAATGAGATCTTTTTAAAGGGGTGGTTGACTGCTTTTTTTCTAGGCTTGACTGTGTTTATGGGGTGCAGTCAAACATATGTTCATGCTTAGTTTTTTGAAAAACGCATTATTTTTCACATAATTTACCTCTATTCCACACCTCTCTGTCCCTTCTCTGTTAAACGCTCAGATTATTTCCTGGTTTTATGAAGCCCCTCCCTCATAAATACGTGATGGGCTCTGATTGGTTAGCTGGTCCAGTGTGTTGTGATTGGCTAAACCGCCTCTACTGCGCATCTGAAATTCCCACCCCTCAGCTCAGCGGCATGTGCTCCGGTTGTATTGTAAACAATGGCGTCATCTATATTGCTTATCAATTTGAGCCCGAATGAGACGCAGAGGATATTAGTGAAGAGGATCATGCAGAACCTGTGCAAGCACGACTTTTAATGGTATGGTTTTTTTGGTTCATACTTTTAGATACGCTGTTATTTGTAAGTGCTACTGCTTCTGATAGCTTTTAATATACGGATTTATCCTGATTTAAGCTTTAATACAGCACAGCAACCGCACACGCGTCCATGTATAACGCTTCTCATACCTATGTGAAAATAAGTGTATAATTGGAAGAGTTTGTTGGAGCTGATCTGACGATCTGAATGAGAGAGAGGGAGAGAGAGAGAGAGATGCAGTATTAAGAACCGCTGCTTTAATGATTTTGAAACTTGTGAATCCATTAGAATCGATAGAAGACAGAATCGCGATTCATATATGAATAGATTTTTACGTGCACCCCTAGTTTTCTCTTCCTCTTCTCTAAAGCAGCGTAGCATGGCCTCGCCCCTTTGCTGCATGTTCCCGGGGGCGGGGTTTATTTGGGTCCATGACGTATCTGACCCGGGAAATAACTCGTTGTAGTCCCTTACCTGTCGTTTTTGTAGGCATTAAACTACCAGAATTTTAAAAGACGATATCTCCGTTTGCATTGAACTTTCAGCTTTGCAACTTTGCAGATATTGTTTATGCTCAAACAGCAACATTACACACTAACTAACGTTAAAAAAGTGAAATCGCAATCAACCACCCCTTTAATCTCACAACTGTTTCTTCTGGATACCAGTGGAGACTTTGCTTACTTCTTCTGCTTCTCAGTAAATCTCACGTGTGTGTCTCCTTGAGAATGTCAGAACAGACATCAACAAAGTCTTAAAGTGATAGTTCACCCAAAAATGAAAAGTCTGTCATCATTTACCTCAAGCTGTTCCCAACCTGTATGAATTTCTTTCAGCTGTTGAACACAAACGATGATAATTTGAAGAATGTTGGGAACCAAACAGTTGATGTTAGCCACTGTATGGAAAAAAAATGAATGGCTACCGTCAACTGTTTGGTTACCAACATTCTTCAAAATATTTTCTTTTGTGTTCAGCAGAAGAAAGAAACTCATACAGGTTTGGAACAACTTGCGGGTGAGTAAATGATGACAGACTTTTCATTTTTGGGTGAACTATACCTTAACCATCCCTTAAACTTGTTTTTGTGTGACATGATACACAAAAGTCTGCATTCAATAGTCAGAGATCTCAATATAAACTCACCCAAAACCACATTCATTTTTTTTTACATTTAAATTACTAAAAATTTCCATTTTGGGTGAACAATCCTTTTAATGGAGGACTGTCATCATTTACTCTCGCAAATTGTTCCAAACCTGTATGAATTTCTTTATTCTGCTGAATGCAAATATTTTGGAGGTAACCAAACAGTTGCTGGTAGCCATTGACTTCCATAGTATTTTTTTCCCATGGGCTCGAACATTCAACATTCTTCAAAATATCTTCTTTTATGTTCAGCTGAAGAAAGAAACTCACACAGGTTTAGAACAACTTGAGGGTGAGCAAATGAAGACACAATTTTCATTTTTTTGGGTGAACTATCCCTTTAAGTGTCCTGAGCTATGAAATGGCCAACTCAGAGCAATATTTTCCTCTAGGATGTTTGTTTTTGTTAGTTGAAAAAACTTTAATGCACCTAGACATGTATTTAAGAGACCAAAAAAAAACAAGTCTAAAGTGTCCCAGACATTGAAGCAATGAGTAAAAATGGTCAATGGGTAATGACAACACTAAAACAACATTAACATTAAAAACATTAAAAACATTAAAATCACCTTCTGCTGTGCACAGGTTCAAACCTCACTCGGAGCGAAGGCCACTTATAGACTCAGGTCTGGCACAAATCATGAGTTTGCACCTGTGCACTATTAACTGCACCCTCCCTGAGGACCGTTTGCTCGGATGGGGCTTTTAACTCAGTCTTTAGAGAGGAGTCTGTTCAGATGAGTTATTAAACGATTCTGATTTCTTCCAGCACTCCATCTTCATGCTTTTCTTCAGCAAATTAAAGAGATATAGTAAAGCGAAGGGTGCTATTAAGTCTATTACATGTTAAATTACTTAAAAGCATTTACTCTCTCTTTCTCTCTCTAAATATATCTCTATATGCATATATCTATATTTGACACAATCATTCCAGAAATTTGCCATCACAGGAATAAGATACACTGTAAATTTATATTAAAACATAATTACATTCAAATATAAATATACTAAATATAACCTTTAAATTATAATAATATTTCACAATATTAATGTTTTATACTGTATTTTCAAATAAATGCAGCCTTGGTGAACATAAGAGATTTTTGGGGGAAAACATGATTTAATTCAGCAAGGATGCACTCTATTAAATGTCACAAAAGATTTCTATCTCAAAGAAATGCTGTTCTGCTGAACTTTCTGTTCATCAAAGGATTCAAAAAATGCATTATGGTTTCCAAAACAAAAACTGTTTTCAACATTGATAATGATTAAAAAAAAAAAAGTTTCTTGAACAACAAATCAGCATATTAGAATGATTTCTGAAGGACCATGTGTCCTTTATGTGATGTAATTATATAAAATATAAAAAATAATTTTAAAATAAACTTCTAATATATAAACAGTATCTAAAATATATTAAAATCATTTAAAAATATATTAAAAGTTATTTTAAATTGTGATAATATTTCACAAATACTATTTCACTTTATTTTTGATCCAATAAATGCAGCATAAAACAATTTGTGAGACAAAAACAGTTGTTACTTTACTTTTATATATATATATTTTTTAAATATAATTTTAAGGTTTTGTCAAGTTTAGTTCACTTCTGAGTACAAAACTGTGCCTAAAAATTGTTTAAGAATGCACACGCACAGACAGAATGACAGACATTTCCATTTTCCTCTCTCACTCGCTGTTTCTCTTTCTATCTCTCTTTTTCCTATTACAGAGGCCGGACCTTAGTACAGTTATTTAATTTAAATGCCATACAGTCATGTTGAGATGGATGGAAGTAATACCACTGATAATGACTTTGATAATGAAAGACTATTACTCCGAAAAGACCGAGAACTTGTGTGTTTTTGAAGAGCGAGACCAACCAGCAGCTCAACAGACGAGCTGAGGGTGTTTATATTCTGCATATGGAACGTCTCTCGGACTGCTGGATTTCTGTGAATGGAAAGGTATCACGAAACGACCACTCCATCCAGCCACACAGAGCGAGAGAGAGGCAGAGAGCGGTCACATCGCTCAGTCCTAATGTGCTTACGGAGCCATGCATTCATTAACGTCTAAAACAGCAGAAAGACCATTCTCAGCTTCAGAGGGGGAACCGAATCAATTTATTTATATTCCATTTATTAGCATTAATTCACACAATTGAACAGGCAGGACAAAGCCATTTTCTCCTGGCATAACCAGTCCCCAAAAGGAACAGAAGAGGAACAATAAAACAGAGATGATTATGCAAATTGTACCAACAGGTATATCAAATAAAAAATATGAGAGACATAATAGGCGTTCCAAAATGCCCAATAATTGCATGCATTATTGTTTTTTTATGTTTCGTGTAAATACTGTTGCATCTAGGATTGTTATATAATCATACATATACGCATTGACTATACAAAACACAAAAAATTTGATTATGAAGTGCACTGCCTCCTGAGTCTCCAGGCTCTTCTGTGATTGATAGCTTCCTGACCAATAAGCATTACCCTCCTGTGGCCTCCATCAGCGAGAGTCAGAGGTTGTGAAGTAGGTCATGTTTGCCTGACGCGTCCAATGGCATTTCTATGGTGACGGCTTGTTAGAAAGGGCTGTCAGGCTGGTGTGACGCAGCCCCGCTCAACCACTGAACGCTGTCTTGCCCCATTTAATGCCCTTTCTCTCAGTTTAACGCTGATGACATGCAAACTCTCCCATGGCAACCAATTTAGACGCCTCGGAAGAATCCATTTATCAATTAATAATGCCTAATAATTGACGGAAGGATACCAAGTGCTTGAATTCCTGCTTGATGTGAGTCGCTAATGAACACAGAAAATCTTTCAAAGAGACACATGCCACAAAATGAATCAAAGCAATTTATCCTTTATGTGACTTATAGTTCAGCCATCATTTGCTCAAACTCATGTCATTACAAAGATGTATGACTTTCTTCTGTGGAATGCAAAAATAAAATAAAATAAAATAAAAATTTAATTAGTACCTTAAAATAAATAAATAAAATAAATTGCAAGTTAATACAATTTAATAATTTATTTAACAATAAATACAATTTAAGTAAAAATAATATAAAAAAAAAAAATCACATTACAAAATTACTAAAACATACTAAAACTACAATGATAATAAAAGCTAAATCAAAATATTAATAAATGATAATACATTTTCTATATTGATTTTTACTAGTATTATGAATTATGCATTTTATGTGTTTTATGGTTGAACACAAAAGGTACTGATAATTTTCTGCCTGAACATTGTTTTTCGACTCATTTTTTTTCTTACATTGTATAAATGCCATATAAATAATAATAAAATAACACTGATAATAAATTCTTAAAATGATGCTTCTGTTTCACATGGTTCCAAAGTTGCACACAGGAAGCGCAATACATTCAAAAAAGATTATGCCGCTGAAACTGGGTGTTTTTAATTGGCTTCCTTCTTTATTAGTCATGTGTTAAAGACGCTCCACTTAACACCAACAAAGTTCAATTAAATTTAATAAACACCTGCATGCACGCGAACGCACACATGCATGCCTGAATGCACAAGCAACAAACGACTGTGTTGTGTGTGTGTGTGTGTGTGTGTCTGTCTGTCTGTGTGTGTTCAAAAAAAAGCAAATGCGAGAGTGAGAATATTGTCACATACCTGCTGCTGGACTCAGAATAAGTGCACTAAAAAAGCTTGACATAAGCATGTGTCCGTGTGCAACTTGAGACTACAGTACAGGTGAGAAACAGCGTGCTCACGTTCCCTGAGTACATTAATGGTGCTAATAGGATCACGCTTACCATCTGTTCCCTGTAGCATGATGCACACTATAAATAGCACTTCAGCGGCAGGAGACTACGGGATAGCCCAGGTACTTCCTTGCCTTAAAACTGATCTCCTGCGTGACAGGAAAGATCAGGGGTCAGGGTTGATAAAGGGTGAGCCAAATTAGACTAATTAAACAGCATATACTAGCAGCGTGGCTACAGATGTAGTGGCTTAAGGTGGTTTTCAAAATTTAAAGTCAACATGAAACCCATTTTTACTTCCCCAGTGTAATGTATTACCAAGTACCAGGAAAAGAAAAAAAAAGAGTAAGTGTTTGATTTTATGCATCGGGAATTCAATAGCTTTTGGATGAAAAGAGAGAGTTATCAAAAATAAATAAATAAATATATTGCACTGCAGTCAAATCATAATTCAAATGATCAATAAAAATGGCTTCCTTATGTGGATAAAATAAAATATATAAACTATATAAAATAAATTATATAAACTAGCCTATATAAAATAACAAAATAAAATTAAATAAAATTAAATATTGCATTGCCTTCAAATCATAATTCAAATGATCAATAAACATTGCTTTCAGATGTGGTTTAGCTAAACTACACAAAAAATTGCACTGCATTCAAATCATAATTCAATTGATCAATAATCAATAATTTAATCCCCTGTGGAATAAATAAATAAATAAAAATATGGTCCAGACAAACTTCTCTGAAATAATGTGCACCAATAAACTGCTCAGAATAAGACCGAGAACATGTACGTAAAGTAAAAGATTCCATTTTTATTTCATATTAAGTGTGAAAATGTGGGTGAAAGCAGAGCTGAAGGGCTAGCTTTGGCACAAACCCAATATTTTCCACAGAAAGTCATTGCTGGATGTTTCTTAGACATTGCTGTGCCTGTAATGCAGCTATGGGCTGTTCTGGGTAATTACCGGAGCTCAGATAGGTTAGGCTATACTCCAATAGTTTTGACCTAGAGCCAGCAGCATTGCATTCAAATCATAATTCAAATGATTGAATCAAAAATTGTCTCTCCATGTGGATTCCGTGCCAGCCATCTATCTTGTGTTTAACAGCTTAGAAAGAGAGACGAGAATCACAATATGTCTTGGTGTTTAACAGACGGGCCGTGCAAAACTCAATCAGAGTGCAGTGACTGCATCAAGCTAAATAATTCACAGCCGAAAGAAGCCCCTTCTCCACACTGTCCCATCACTCTCCCTCTCTCACACACAACTTCTGTGTGTCTGTCTTTCCCTCCAAAGAGCACATCAGAAACTCACTGTCACACTGTGATCTACACAGCTGTCAAGCACCTTCCACAGTCCACTAGCCACTACTGAGGCTCTCCGTCAATGTAAACAGGTGCAAAAGCAACTTTTGCTACATCTGCCAATGGACAGTAAAGTTAGAAATATTACTTGATATCCTGTTCCCAATCTATACACACATATAGACAAATAAATGCAACAGGGGCAGAGAGGAAAATCAGATGCGAGTTAAAAACAGCATTTCATTACAGTACCATTTTGCAATGCAATTTTTTCATTTTTCTCCTGAATGCTGGGAAAAAACACGTTGGCATATGCCAGCATCA
>JAFVLL020009006.1:72341-77341 GCA_021397915.2 Tor tambroides
CCACTCACAAAAATACTCAACTTAGTCATAGTAAGCTTTGAATCTAAATGCAGCAATTACAAATATTATTAATATTACACATACATTAATTTATACTTTAATATACTCTTATGCTTTAATATCAATATTAAATATTCAAAATATTTCAATGTAGTGGAATATTTTCCTGGCTATAGCTCAATGCAAAATGTGCAGCACGATAAGCATAAAATATGCAATAGTAAATTGTTTCTTTTCATTTAAGTTCATATGTTTTAAAATGTAAAAGTTTCACCTTTATCTCATGTACTTGCCTATAGAGCAATTTAAGTAAAAGTGACACAGCTTACCCTGACGCCCACTCTCTGAACTCATGTCATATATAAAGATTTTTTTTCTTCCTTGGTCAAATAGAAAAAACATAACCCAGTCTCATTTTGATGTTAATTTCATTTATTTGTTCTTTTTTTCCATTGCACAGTGTGAAATAGACGAGTTCAGTGTGGCAAAGACTCTATCAGTCTTATTAGTCACAGCTGAAGCTATTTCAGTTATAGCGAGACCACCTAGAGCGCACAACCCAAGGCTGACTTCCAACCAAAAGCAGCCAGTATTATTTCAAACATACAGTTCTCTCTTTCCTCTCATTCTAGCGTCACATGCTGTGCACAAATCAACCCGTCTCAATCACGCTCAACCTTTTTCTCACTATAAATGACTGCGTGTGCATATTATTCACGCTAATCATGAATAAACTGACGTCATCGGAAAGAAATATGGCTACCGTCGTTTTGTTCTCATTTTGATCCTTCACACTCAATGCGAAAGAACAAAAAGATGAATTAACAGAAAACTAATACATTATTCTCCAATGAAAATGAATGAAAGAGAGAGAGATCTTCAAAAATTGGTCTACAGTACAAAAGAGGAGAAAAAATAAACTATTCTAAAAGAGGGAAACATTGCACTCAGTAACCGTGAAGACTGATATTTTTGCAGAAAACAACAATATATATAGTCACTAGCAGAGATTACACTACAAATAATTATTATCTGTCACTTTGACATGCTCTCTCTCTCATGCTCTATTTTTATCCATCAGTTAAATAGCTCTTTTAGTCTCACTATTCTTCTCTAACACTCAGAAAAAAGTACAAAGCTGTCATTGGGCTGGTACTCTGAGGTACAAAAGCTAAAAGGTACATCTTTGTACCTTATTTGCCCCATATGGTACATATTAGTACTTTAAAATTACATATTACTACCCAAACCGTGGTAGCTTTTGAAAAGGCTTTTTTTGTGTGATAGTGAACAATGTACAAACACAACAGATAAAGTAGTGTACCATTATTAGCATTATTTTTAATACCAACTTCCAACAACAAAATCATCACACTATCTACCGATCACCATCACGGAGCGTGAAGTCTCACGTCCTGACCGATGACTATCTTGTGTTCATTTTTGGGCACATTATGGCAGCAGATCTTCAGATTTTGGTCTGCGAGGACACTTTGTATGAGGTTAGATTAATCATTTATGATGATTAATCTGATCTAATAATTTACACATTTGCTTTAGGGAGACGAGACTGTATTACAGCAGTGTGACACCTCGTGAGAATTAATTTGACGTTTGTGATCAGAAAGAAAGAGAGCAAAGTTTGGTGACTCATCAGTTCTGAGATCACCTGCAAATATATTATTCAAAGAATGAGCATATCAGTCCAGGTAGAGTACTACAACCTTAATGTGAACAAAGTTTCATGCCCATTTAGTATTACCACATACTAAACGCTTACACACTTTATAGCAGCAAAAATCTGAAACCTGTTGGCCCAAAAGTACACATAAGTCAACACACTAAAGGTGAGAATGGTCAAAATTTGGATCACAGTATAGGAAGAATTTCTTTCTTTATTTACATGTATTACAGATTTTCTGAAATGTGCAAATATGCAAATAAATCAGATTCAGTTCTTGTTTTATTTTGTTGGATATCAGAAGAGAATCTGTTTTTAGAAGTCCAAAAATACAGTCAATAGCAAGTTAAGAATGAAATGTGAAATACATATCAGGTGATATGAATCAACCTCTCTGCAAAAACCTTCAAGATATGCAGCAGATAGGAATAAAACTATAAAGTTTGGTGTATAAAGTGCTACTGAAAAGGAGATTTCTGACTGGGAAAAAAATGGGAAAAATCATTTTGAGAAAGCAGCCTTTATTGTAATTGGATTCTACAGATGCAAGTAGATAAAGTGTAATAATAATTTTTAAAAAAAACACTTGTGTCTTTTGAATGTTTTCTTTCCACTATTCTGAAAGAAATCAGGTTATGGAGGCAAAATAGTCCAAAACTTTAAAATGCTCTCGCTTGCTAGGGTTGAGCGATGTCAACAAACTTTGCATCGGACGATGTCTACAGTGAAACATCACGATGGACGATGACATTGTTTCGGTGGGGGGTGGGGGTGGGTAGTTAGGGGGTGTGCCCGAAGTGAATCCATATTCAGAAAGGCACAGAAAACAAACAGCAATTGCTAACAGTTGCCTGTTACATTACAGTACATAAAATTTCACTTACCACATAAACAGAGTAAGGAGAGATGACTGGCAACGATGGCGAATTATTTACAGATCCTGAGCACCACTGACAATCTAATCGTGCAAAATGTGTGGTAAGTACTTCTGCTCCATAGTATAAACAGAGTACTTGCGATCGCGAATCTCGAAAGTGAAACTAAAAAGCGATCGTGCATTCAAAAACAGTTCAATGCCAGACATAATAGCGGCTCCCTCATGCCTGCAATTTTATATACAGTATAATTACCCAATGATATAACTGCAAGAGAAAGTATTGAAATATATATTTTCCTCCCATCTCGTATTTATCCCCTTTAGGGTTCCGTCATTTTCTTTTCAAACACAGTATTGGGATGCGGCGGATTGTGGGGGGTATGGGGGGCAGGATCACGATGGCGGCTCAACATCTTGATGTCTATCAGCCATTAGCGATGGATGATGGCATCGTCTATCGGCCCAACCCTATCGCTTGCGTTTAAAAAGTCTGAATATCATTGCATTACATAATACAATGTTAAACCATGTTGCATCTGCAAACAAATGATGCTAGACTCAGAACTACTTTACTTTTCTGAGTCATGTTTGCAAGACTTTTACCCATCTGGTTAACCATCTGGCACCTTTAAAGCCCTGTTCACACTGACAGCAACTTGCAGCAACAAACCAAGCAGAAGTCATTCATTTTCAATGAGAGTCTGTGATTTCCAGTGACATGAGAGTCAATGGCCGTTGGCAATGCGATACGGCATGTCCAACAGCTTGAAGAAGCTGAGAAAAGTTCAACTTCATGCAAATGAGCAGCAACATGATGCATCAAGCTCACATGAGCTGAATCTATTGTTACTGTGAGTTATCTGACTGTAATATTTGTCTGTGTTCACATAAAATCACTAACAATCAGGAATCATCACAATTCTGAGTCAGTTTGATTTGCACACTGAAAATCCTTTATCTTGCATTATGTGCTGCTGTAATTTATAAACAAAGGCTGCATCTGAATA
Source organism: Tor tambroides (assembly GCA_021397915.2). Classification (NCBI taxonomy): domain Eukaryota; kingdom Metazoa; phylum Chordata; class Actinopteri; order Cypriniformes; family Cyprinidae; genus Tor; species Tor tambroides. The sequence goes on from JAFVLL020009006.1 coordinate 75,907, forward strand.
CATCCCTACTATACAGTAGGTGCAAAAAGAATTAACAGTATTCATAAAACAGGAGACAAAAAGAACCCAGATGATCTACCACTGCAAAGATTTCGAAGTGCACAACAAAAGTACACTTCACTCTCCTATGAGGCCATGGGAGAGGATTTGTGATGCAAATGACACTGTAAGTCACATGACAATGTAAATATGATGAATATAGTATGTCCGACTAAGCACATTCATACTAAATACAGAACATGCTTGTGTAAAAGTCAAAAAGTATGTATTTATTCAAAAGAAGTACCTACTCATGCAATTTTGGACAAAGACAAACACCGATTCCTTGTGAATTAAATGGGATCAATCTGTTAATAAATATTCAGTGTTTTAATAATAGCCATAAGACATAAATATGGATGTTATATTAAATGTGAAACAAAAATGCTTAGTAAACTTTTCTGTGTAAGGTTCTATCCAATTTTACAACACACTTGCCATGGCAATAGAACGCCATAAACTTTAAACCACTAAAATGACTGTAAAAGTGATTTCAACAGCTTTACAGCCCAAATAACACCAAAGTTTTAACAGAGGAGTTAAATATGTGGTTTTAAGCTTCACATTTAAGCTTTCAAATCCGCCAAAAATTGCCCTCATTCACTTCCACTGTAAGCGTCTCACTGTAACCTTGATTTTAGCTTAAAAAAACCGAGAGAGAAATGAGAAATTAGTGCAAGGTATTTATTGTGGTATTCAACATTATTCCATTAATGCTGTCAATTGAGCTTAACTAAACCTACAATATTTCTTTAAGAGCACAAATGCCACTGCAGAAGTTAAATAGCAGAAGAAACATGAGTTTGTCACATACGTTATGTCTAACTGGCATGAAACACTGTCAGAATGACAGACCATCTGACTGTGTTACTGAAAGACTGACTGATTGTTTAACCAACTAACTTAGAGAGAAGGTCAAGTGGGTTCTTAGGGCATAAGAAAGCTGTTGCTCAAGCTTTATAAATAAAGCACCTCCTCACTTTGGATTGCTTCAACAAAAACTACCCACATGCCCAACTCGTGGCCTCCTGCTAGATGTAATTTGGAAAGTACAATGCATATAAACAACACACAATATAATTATGGCAAAATATCAAGGCGTATCACACTAATGAAATAAAGGAATTAAAATTGTTATGCTCATGAATACACTCTGCATGAGGCTGATTGAAAGCACTTCATTATCCATTTCCATTAGCGGCCTGATTGTGTTTCCATGTATCAATCTGATTGTCGCAGTAAGACTAAGGCCAGTCTGTAGGTGTGTGTGTTTGTCTTGGAAGTCAGTTATGAGCTGATTACTGGGAGAGCTTCAGTTCATTTGCTGTGAAGTGTCAGTCTGACCTGTAAAGACTACATTTAATCTAACAAACACAGCCAGAGAAAGAGAGAGATT
>JAFVLL020009006.1:79841-119375 GCA_021397915.2 Tor tambroides
TGGATGGATGAATGGATGGATGGATGTAAAGAACAATACACAGATGGATGGATGGGTGGGTGATTGGATGGATGGAAAGAACAATAAACGGATGGATGGATGGATGGATGGATGGAAAGAACAATACACGGATGGATGGATGGATGGATGGATGGATGGATGGATGGATGGAAAGAACAATACACGGATGGACGGATGGATAGATGGGTGGGTGGGTGGGTGGGTGGGTGGATGGATGGAAAGAACAATACATGGATGGACGGATGGATGGATGGATGGATGGATGGATGGATGGAAAGAGCAATACACGGATGGATGATGGATGGGTGGGTGGATGGATGGAAAGAACAATACACGGATGGATGGATGGATGGATGGATGGGTGAGTGGGTGGATGGAAAGAACAATACACGGATGGATGGATGGATGGATGGATGGGTGGGTGGTTGGATGGAAAGAACAATACACGGATGGATGGATGGATGGATGGGATTGGATTTATTGCTACCATGATAGTAAGACCACATTATTCTATAAAGTAGATTGGAGTTCTCGTTAAATACCATGGTATATGAATATGCTAATCATACATTGCCATACCATCATCATATGATACCATTACTGTACACAAGATGTACACAAGAAGGGTTTTGACACTACATGGTGGATTTTGGTAATGAGGCAGGATGCCTAACTAAATATTGAGGCAGTCATTGTGAATCCTGCATGAGCTGCTCAGACACGCATGAAAGAGTGTTTAAACAAGAGAATGACAAACCACACTCACAAGGTGCTCTTGATTGCTTGCTGCCTATTTTGTGAGAACACTTTTAGCCTAAAAGCATGCATAAATTGTTACGCTTGGTAATGAACATGATGCATACACGATTAGATTTCAGAGCAATGTTAATGCAGTATTTGTGTAAAAATGCTAACTATCTTAATGTACTGTTTTCAGCACACCCCCACTCTTATTTCAATAAGAATAAAAAACAGTTCAAGGTTGCAAAGTTACGGATGAAACAGCACATTCACCTCATTACAGGATTTCACAAGACATTAGCTGTTTAAAAGGTTATTTTTCCCACCTTTGATTTTCTCCATCTGTTTCTCACACTGAATAAAAACATATGATAAATGCCTTAGTCAAAGTGGTTTTATTTACTTTCTCAATAGATGATTCAGTGGTGCATGCTATTCCAACCAAAACATCTCTTTGTAATGCTAATAATCAAAGTTTTGCTGCTGAAACGTTCCTTTTTTACTGAAGGTACTAAGACTATACATACTATGTTAGGTAATAGATAAACAGCTGTTTAAAGGTGCAGAATGTAATATTGACAGCTAACAGGTGAAATGGATACTGCAGTCCAAATTAAATAGTTGTTTCTCACCATGCCCGGCTCCAGAATCAAATCACTGAGGGTGCTTCTTAAATTAGTGAGGGTGCTCTTACCTTAACATAAAGGTTTTAGTGCCGTCCATTGCTGTGGCGCAAAGAGCGCTCTGTTTTTAATCACTAAAAGCTCATGCTCATCTTAGCTCATCGCGATCTCACATAGTTACATTATAATCAATGAAGTTCTCTATGTTGTACAATGAATCTCTTACTTACATTGTGTTCACTTTGTTATAATGAGATGATTCGTGCTGAGCACAACACCTGCACAAAAACTCCAGCAATTCTCGCGGTGACTGGATTCTAACTTAAATGCCTCTGATTGGCTGTTGGGTTCAAGAAACACTGCAAAAACACGTTGAAATAGAAACTGATCTCCAAAGTGCGAATGCACTGGATAGTTTGCCAAATCTGCAATGAAATGCCATTATTAAAGCTTTAACTGAGGGTGCTATTGATTTCGTTTGAGGGTGCTTAGTATTCTCTAGCACCCCCGTAGAACTGGGCCCGTTTCTCACTCTCTCCTCCTCAGACTCGGCGCTCATGCGGGTTGCCAAATTGAGGACACCTAACAGGAAGAAGCACAATTGACAATCGAAGGTGACGAGCCTTATAGTTGATGAGTTGATTTATCTGCATTTTAACAAGCCTTTGATCATAGAGCTTTTTAGATGTATGCAGAGACTTTTCAGCTTAGGTAGCATTTGTGATCTCTGACCCAGTTTGTTTGCTGGCTTCCATGGCTGCAATACACTCCGTTTTTCATAAACTGGCAACCTGAGGTGTCAAAATACTATTGGGTAAATAGAGTGGGGGAACTATGACGTCAGAACGCAGAAGAGTAATTCGCCGCGGGTTCCTTCGAGATTATCCTATGGGGTTTTATAATAGGGTTTTTCAATTTATGAGTAAAATAAAGCCTGTGGTAAACATAACTTGACGATACTTTTACGTTTTGTTCTACAATGTAAACTGCACACACTCACAGCCCAAACGTTCTTATCTAGTTACTTATTAAAAACATACGTTTTCAAAAATGAACATAACTGCTTCAAATTTTTAGTTTTGGGTATGGATGTGTGCAATTTACATTGTATATACTATAGATGTATATATGTATATATATAGAAATATTATTTTTGTACTAAAATAAAGTCTTACCCTTTTTTAACGTGTGTGTGTGTGTGTGTGTGTGTGTGTGTGTGTGTATATACACATATATATGTACACATACATACAAGACAGACAGATAGATAGAGTTTAATAAGGAAGGAGACCGGAAGATAAAAGGGGCCAAGCAGGAACATGGTCTCTAGAAGACATGAGAGAAAATAATTTTTTTCATTTCTGACAGTGTTTCATCAGAGCAGTCCGGAGATCCCAAAGCCTTTTATTAAAGAAAGAAACTCTTGTCTTACATTTCAAAGGCAAAACGGTGCACACGCAAGTAAAATTACTTCTCAATTATGAAAAAAGTACAGTTCGTTGACTATGAAGATGTGAAAAGATAAAATGGCATTGTGCAGTGCTTCCCTTATTAATTATTACTGTTTTAGCATAATTACATGTTAACATAAAATGCACAAATGTTTTGACTCAACTCATCACCGCACGCTTGCGGTATTGCCATTATCGTCAATAAACGACTATTTCAATGTGTTAGCAGGTTGCCATGGCAACCTCATATCAAGTATTGCCCAGACGCTGCCGAGAGCTTCCTCCCTTTTTTGTGTCTTGTCTTTTATGTTCGCCACGAGAGCCGAAGCACTATCCTCTCATTACTATGACACTTTGCTTTCAGCTACATCCAAAACAGGTCATTCTCCTTATCAGCAAAGAGACACATCGTTTCCCGCCGTCAGGTAAAAGCAAACGATCTGAGGGAGCCGTGAACGTGGCGGAAGCGAAGCCGAAAACGAGATTGTATACAGCAGAGTCTAAGCGGTCATTAAGAATTTAGGTGGCGTTGAGCAGGCTTGTGGAGGTCTATAAAAGATGCAAAGAGGAGAAGCAGCAGCTCGGAGCTCATTACTCCAGCTGATCAGATTTCCTGTTCTGGTTTGTTCACAACGCCACCAGGCTCACAGCAGGACGGCCCAACAAGATTTAGATAAGATGAAACCTGGGCGTGCATTCACCAAAGGATCACTCCCATTCTGTTCTTCATTTCATTTGGACTTTTTGCACTGGTTGGATCCTTCTGGATTTGGAATAAAATACGTGTTCTCCTCATCTGAACTGGGACAGGACTGTGTATTGAATGTTTAGATCATCTGGCCTCTCATGAGTAAACAAGTAAACAATGAGTCATTTCAAACAAAACCAAAAATAATTTAATTAATCAGTATTTTTCTTGTTTTCCAGTCAAGATATCTAAACATCCTCAAGTCAAGGTTTTATATCTCAAATCAAATATTTTTTTATAAAAGGGACATTTTTTGTTGTTTTTAAGAGCAAATCGTATATTATTGATAAAATGCTAAAGATAGAATGATCAATAGAAAAATGGAAAAATTTACGGAACAAAAGAGCAAATAAACAACAGATAGACACAACGACCGACAGACACAAAAAAAGGATAGATGGAATGGTAGACAGAATGTACGACAAAACAATCGAATGACAGAATGATAGAACAACAGATAGAAGGAGCGAATGATAGATAGAAACCAACAATATGAATGAATGATAAATAGAATGAACAACACAGATAAAATGATAGCGAACAAATGAATGACAGATAGAAGTAATGAATGATAGTATAGAATGATAGTATAGATCGAATATATAATTAACGGACGGATGGAGGTTAAATGTCTTATATAACCAAGTTTTTTAAGGTATAATATCTGTAACATGCTTAACTAGTACACACTAAATAGAAGACTAGATCTTTGTACTTTCTGGAAAAAACATAACTTGTAGAAGCTACCGGTAGTAGTTACTGTAAGCTGGTTAATTAATTCACATGATGTTTGTAAAAAGCTTAACCAGTGCAAACAGGTCCCCGTCAATGTGGAAAAAAATTCTCAAACCAGGTTAAACCCCATATGTGACCCTGGACCACAAAACCAGTCATAAGGGTCAATTTTCGGAAATTGAGATTTATATGTCATCTGAAAGCTGAATAAACAAGCTTTCCATTGATGTGTAGTTTGTTAGGATCGGACAATATTTCGCCGAGATACAACTATTTGAAAATCTGGAATCTGAGGGTGCAAAAAAACCTAAATATTGAGAAAATCGCCTTTAAAGTTGACCAAATGAAGTTCTTAGCTATGCATATTACTAATCAAAAATTAAGTTTTAATATATTTACGGTAGGAAATTTACTAAATATCTTCATGGAACATGATCTTTACTTAATATCCTAATGATTTTTGGCATTAAAGAAAAATCAATAATTTTGACCCATACATTGTATTTTTGGCTATTGCTACAAATATACTCCAGCGGCTTAAGACTGGTTTTGTGGTCCAGGGTCACATATAAACCACTTAAATGAGCTTGTACCAGCTTGGAGCTACAATCAGTCGCTAGTTTAGCTGAATTGTCCATGAGCGACAGAGCCTGAAAGCATATAAAAAGATGCGACGACACATCAAAGTTACTGTAATATAGAGAGCCCTATTAGTTTTTCATCATTTCTACTAGACTATCCCACACAACTTTTTATTTAGCTTTAGAAAAGGGTGATGAGGGACAAGTAGTTTCAGTGAGATGGGAAATAGCTTGGCTGCTAATAGCCGCTATCACATTGAAACTCAGCAGCATTAGCTTAATGAAAGTACACAGTGGTGCAGGGTTGTCCGTACCCATCTGAGAAACACATTCGGCGGCTACTCTCTTTTAATCTGTGTCACTGATCCCCTACAATCCATCCTATCCCTCTGGACATGCCAGAGCGTGACTAGCCTATCAAATTAATTAGCTAGCCGTACACACTGCATTAGCTAGCCGTGCACCCAAGCACCCTCTCATTAAGCTGAACAGAACTGCGGTTCTGACAAAGTAGCACTGAAGGGTACGCTAGCTCTGGCTGGTGCTCACGAGGGTGAAGTTTATTTAACAACAACACAGTAGGGCGAGGACAAAGTTAGCACCGTGTAAACAACAGTTAGCGCTCATTTAGCTGCTGTTTGTTCACGAGAGATAAAAAGATGGGACCGGGGCAGGGCTAGGCTGAGGAACGCAGCTCGATTGTGATTCATTTCAGAGGTAAGCTAGGTTATTGCCCTCTCACGACTTTCTGAAAGCAAAAAAAGACCAGCCAAAAGAAAGATTGAACGAACAGCCTTAGCTAAAGCTTCTGGCAGCTTTCATTGGAATAGGCTGGAAAGTGACATGCTGAGTAAAGAGCTGGATGGTGTGAATAAATGAGCCGAGTAAGAAGAGAGAGGATGGCTAATGGGAAGCAGAGGATGTGCTCTAGTTTGAATGAACATTAACCAGGTGAGAGGACGAGCCTCTCCGGTTTCAATTACCTGCCCTAATAAGGGAGATGAAGAGGTTTGTTTTGGGATATAGAGAGGAAGATGAGAGACGTCAGGGAGGGCAGAAAACTCAGGAGAAAACCTTCTGAATGACATTGTCCATTACAGCTTGTTTACCACAAAACAAAAACTTGCTTCATATGCTTGCATTTATGCATAAGAGTTCATTTGCAATTTGCAATGTATCTGTGTATATTCTTAACAATATTGAGGCTCTTTAATTCAAGGAGTCTGACAACAGCCAGTGCTCTACACAGAGATCTGATCTCAACATCATCCAGTCTGTCTGGAATGACATGAAGAAACAGAACTGAGACAGACTAAATCCAGAAGAACTGTAGCAATGTCACCGAGACGCTTTAAGAGACCTACCTGCAAAGCTACCTGAAAAACTATGCGCAAGTGCACCTAGGGCAAAAGCTGTTTTAAACGCAAAGGATGGTCACACCAAATGTTGATTTAATTTCGATAATAGAAATTAACTGATAAAGAAAATCTATTTATGACAGTATTTTTGATAGCATATTCATTTTACAGCATTTTACACACGTGCCTAAAACTTTTAACAGTACTGTGGCTTTGCAGGTAGGTTTCTCGAAGCATCTTGGAGACATTGCCACAGTTCGTTGCCGTTAAACAAATAAATAAGCAAATAAGCAAACATACAACCAAACTGCATTTGCTAATATTGAAGGAGGGACCTGAGCCATATCAAGTGACCAAAATATCATAGCTATTTTTATATTTTGGGCCTTTTTTTAGCAACAGCCTCACAACTACCCAGAACACCCTAGCAGCTATCTAATAACACTCTAAAAACCACTAAGTAAAAACAAAATGTAGTGGACGAGAGAAGACGAGAATAAAATCATCTTATATTTACAACTATTTGATTGCACAAATTATTGCCGACAGTCTCAAAGTGCAATGAGGTTTATTATTGGTATGTAGGTTTAGTGGAGCACACTGTTGGTGGCTGGTGTTTAATGACTGGGGGCCTCATTAACAGCTGCACTGCATTGTGGGGCCATCCTTCTTATAATTGATGTTGCTGGATAAGACTTTAAACTCTGACTCTGGTCTTGCTCGCTTCATCAAGCTCTTCAGATACACCACCCCGCACATGCAGGCCCTGTGCAATATGCTCCATCGCTCTGAGTCAGAAGACGCCAATAAAACCGCTCGTAGACAATCTTGTCACCTAACGTTAAGCTAGGAAAACTGAACATTTGAACTCTATAGAAGCAGGGTTATTATAGTTAACTAAAACTAAAACCATCACAAGATGCTTTTAATTTAACTATCATTTATCAATTCAGAAATATATATATGTTTTAAAAAAAACATTTTCTTTGGTGGAAATGCATTTAACACTGGGTCCAGCACTAGCTCTATCGGTGAAAAACTGGTAAAAGAGAGATTTGGCATCTACTGATCTCACATCTTGAAATTGAGCTAGCCAAATGAAAAGGCATTAAGTGTTCCCTCCACTTCTTCCTCAGCACATGCCATGTGGCGAATGTTTGAGCATCCACCCAGCCAAACAGACAGAAGTCTCGTCTCCGAACACAAGCAGCAGCAGGACAGAGTTTGGCCTTCTCCGTCTCTCACTCTGCCCTGCAGGCTACAACACATGGAGCAAGAATGAGGACAGAGAGAGAGAGAAACCTACCAGACAAACAGAGTGAAATGAGATTTAATGGAGGTGCATAATGTCTACAGAGACAGAGAGACAGACAGATGAAGGAAAGAGAGGACAACCAATCAATGAGAAAGTGGTACTTGAAAGATTTTTTCCCTAGAAAGAGAGACAATACTGGTAAAAAAGAAACTGAGAGGGAAAGACCAAGGCCATGTTTACACCGCAAAGATGCAGTATCTGACTGTTTTAAATGACATTATGTATATACACACATATTTTTAATCATTTAAATATTATTAAATAAATAATAAATAAATATTTTCTCTGAAGTATTTTTGCCCGAAAATGACATTATAAATAATGATAATGATAATAATAATTACAAATAATAATATTGTTATTATTATTATTGTTATTGTTGCTGTAAAATTAAAAACATTAATGTAATGTAAAGTAATAACAATAATAATTATTAATAATAATAACAATAGTTGTTATCAATATATGATACAACAAAACAATAAAAATAATAAATATTATTTTTATTACTATTATTGTTGTTGTTTTTTACATTATTTTTAATTTTACAAATATTATTATTATTACTGCTATTATTATTAAATAAAATAATAATAAAATAAAAACTGTATAATACAACAACAACAACAATAATTATTAGTATTATTATTATACAAAATTATTATTATAAATAACAAAAAAATCTAATGTTAAATTAAATATTCCCCTGAAATAATTTCTTGAAATGCTGTACCTTTTAGCCCTTTATGTAAACATATAAATATATATATATAAACAGCCATATGCATTAATAACAGTCTATTTGCATACACTTTTGCATACATCTTGTATGACATAAACTGTCCTTCACCTTCAGCAAAATGGACCAAAATGAGCACATGGGGAGAGACAAAGTCTTTGCTCATCTCTGCAGCTGCTCTCCTGTTTTTGTTCATTCGCCTCTATTTTTCTCAACAAAATCTTTTTCCTCTCATCGCTCTATCTCCATTACTGCTACCTCTGTTCCCAAACCTGCTCAGGGTAATCGAGGGAGAGAGATGTTGCACAGAGCACTCAGCAGTTGTATCGATTCTGGTCTGATCTTTTTAGGTTATACATGTTCTGTGTGTTGCCTCATTATTTAACCAAAGCAGACCGGAGGCCAGCGATGATTCCAGCAGCAGTGCCCGGAGCAGCCTCATTTTCATCCATTCATACAACACACTCATAACAGCGCTGGGAGAGCAGGCCTGCTGGAAATGCCTGCTGAATGGAGGACTCTGAGATCAATAAACAACACTAGAGATGCTCTATGGCTTTATTTGTTGAATCTCAGATAAAAGAGAGATCTGAAGATGAAGAGACCTGCGCTCAATATGCTTGAAAAAAATAACAACCAAATAAACTGATTGGTTGGAAAGAGTTCATTTTTCACTCGTATTGCACTTCGCATATAAGGACTGTGGAAGTGCTATAAGTCTAAGGGTTCGCCTCACATGGACTTTTTCACAATGTGTTGTGTTAAAGCCTGGAATTAAAATCCTTTTCATTTGTATCATTCGATTTACACTAAATATGTAACATTTAGAAGTTCTTTTATACATTATTCTTTTTTTATATATTATCCTTTGTGGTTTTTAATAAAGATATTTAAGAGATATTGCTAATTATCAAGCTATAATTGATACTTCTCCAGATCCCTGTCATGTCTTCATAATGAAGCTAATTGTATATGCTACTCCAAATGTTATGACATCTGATTGGAATTGGTTGCACAAGATCTTACTAAGGGGTTTCACAGCAAAAGCAGTACACTCTTAAAGGGGTCATATGATGCGATTTCAAGTTTTTCTTTCTCTTTGGAGTGTTACAAGCTGTTTGTGCATAGATAAGATCCCTGAATTTGCAAAGACTAAAGTCCCAAACCCAAAGAGATATTCTTTATAAAAGTTAAGACTCTGCCACGCCCCCCTAAAACAGCTCATTCAAACACACCCCTACATGTCTACATCACGGTGTGGGAAGATTTGCATAACACCGCCCAAATGTATATGCAATGAAAGAAGGCGGAACTAGTATTCTCGCTGTAGTATTGTTGCTGCCGCCGGCGCCATGTCCTGGAGACGCTGTGTTTCGTTGTGAAAGCGAAAGTAATTTGTTTGGGCTTCCAAAAGAGGACACAACTAGAAATCAGAGGTTAAGTTGTATTTACAACACTGTTCCAGAACAGTTCAAGCCAAATATTAGAGTGTGTGCAGCACATTTTACAGAGGACTGTTTCCTGAACCTGGGAGAGTAGCCTACAATGCCAGTTGTGTTCAAAGGCTGTTTCTATAAAGTGGGGCAATTCCAACTTTGCAAGGACAGTTTTGCGCTTCTGACTCACAGCCTGTAAGTACGTTTTCTTATTTAAAGAATTTGCCACTGACGATTCAAATGCGAGTTTTGAGCAGTATAGAGTAGTGCTTGTTGTTTGTCGTTTCTCCGATCACAAATGCAGACACGGTAATGTTTACCATGTTCATGTAAAAAGACAGTATAAGTCATTATAATCAGTAATTATGTCCTCACTGGATGCAACAAATGCCTCGTTTATAATAGGTTTTATTGTTTTTGTGTCGTCGCGCCGGACACGGCAACACAATACGGTAAGGGGCGTAACATTTCCGTCTCACGCTTGAGGTATTCGGCCAATCACAACACACTGGATAGCTTTCCAATCAGAACACCCCTCGCTTCTCAGAACGATGAGCTTTGTAAAAATCGGCGCGTTTCAGAAAGGCGGAGCATAGATGAGCAACAATAATGTACAGTATGTGGAAAATAAGGTTTTTGAACCTTAAAGCGCATAAACAAGCGAATTACACCAAATACACAAAATAATGTTCCTTTTAGCAACATCATATGACCCCTTTAAAATAAAGATTCCAAAAGGGGGTTTTCACAGTGATGTCACAGAGAGAAAGAGAGAGAGAGAGAGAGAGAGAGAGAGAGAGAAACGTTCTACTTCAGTGAACATTCTTAAAGGGATAGTTTACAAGATACAAATAATGAACATTTATTTTTAAGAGTGTATATGAAATGTATAAAATATTGTTACAAAATATTATTATTGCATATATAATTTTCACATCCAGTTTAAAAAGAGAGTGAGAGAATTAAAGTTATTGTAATTCCAGGATGTAATATTCTAAAATCTAGAAAAGGGAGAATCTGCTGACATCAGGAAGCAGAAGACATCAAAATCTGAGAAAAACTTTTTTTGGTAGGAGATATTACTTACTAAACCTTATATTTCTCACAGTTAGCTGCAAGGCAAGAAAGTAAGTTCTTAATACGTACAAACCCAGCAACAAAGAATTTGTCCTTGAGCAGATAAAAGTTCTCACATACAGGCTGACAATATAAAGTCACCCGTTACCTGATCAAACGTCTCTGCCTCTATTTATTATTCTCTCATACAATAAAGTGACATTTTCAGCAGGTTTCAATCTCAAGCCAATGAGATGGTCACGAATGAACCCATATTAACTCCTGTAATGGAGCAAAACTCACACTCTCATTCAAATGCATTTCATTTTGTCTTATTTTCCCAGTAACAAGACACCTGGACAATGGGGAGGGCCACTAACATGTTGCACTTAAGGGTTTACATATTCATTTTGCATAAACATTGTTCAGGAAACATAAAACAAATATTCTCTTTAAAGCAAGGGTGTCAAAGTAATTTATGTTAGATAACACAGCTAATATTGCACTAAACAACACTTTATGCAAGCCGTTTTCTTCATTTTTAACTTTGTGTACCCATGCTCCTCTACAGTGAATAAAGTCCAGAATCAATTTTTTGCTGTTTTAACCAACACTGGGGTAAAGCAGCATTTTCTAATTTACTAAAGGAATCCCCAAAGGTCTCAGATTCCATTTACATACAAAATTGGTAATTATAGAACATTAATCAAACAACAGTATTGACGAGAAAAAGAAACTCGCTGCTCTTGTCGGGAAAACTTCAGCTTTAATAAACCATCTCAAACTAAACATTAATACAAGTAGGATTAAAAAAACAGAAGTACCCCTCATTTTAATTACAGGCCTTCTCGGTCAATCTGCTTTAAAGGATCTCATTATTTATTTTTATATGTTCTCTCATAAAAACAACAACAAAAAGCATTACATTAGTAAAGTCAGTTAAACAATGAAAAGACCATATGTATCAATTACGGGTTAAGTTACATGGCTCATAAAGTCTACAAGACTAATTAACCTCACAAAAATGTGACGCCTTAATTACAGACAGTGGAGGGTCACACAGAAACACTCCATTACACAAGGATATTAGAGCTTCCTGTGCCTGAACCGACTTGGAGAGGAAGTCAAGTAACTGCTGGATGGTTGTAGCTGTAAGCTATATTGACTGACAATGAACGATATAATTGTCCAAGAGCTCACAATGCAACGTGTGCGTGTACAGTAATCCTTTATGGATTATGATCGCACGTCATAACACCATGTTGGATGTGTGATCCGACCATTTTCTATACCAGTACACAGACAATAACCTATCCAATAGCAACACCCTATAAACACCCCAGCAACATCCCATCAACATCCCGGCAACACCCTGTCAACTCCCCAGCAACATCCCAGCTATACCCCACCAACACCCAGTCAACACCCCAGCAACATCCCATCAACATCCCACTGACACCACAGCAACATCGTAGCAACACCCCAACAACTCCCCAGCAACATCCCACAAACACCCCTGGCAACATCCGAGCAACACCCCAGCAACATCCTAGCTACAGTCCAGCAACATCCCATTAACACCCCAACAACTCCCCGGGAACACCCCATCAACCCCTAGCAACATTCCAGCAACATCCCATCAACACCCCATCAACTTTCCATCAAAATCCCAGCAACACTCCAGCAACACCTCAGCACCATCTCACAGACCCACTGCAACACCCCATCAACATCCCATCAACAAACCAACAACACCTCATCAACACCCCAGCAACACCCTAGTACTGCAGCAACCAACAAGCACCACTCACATTTTCTTCAGGAAAAATGTCAAAATCTAGTTTTAGTGGCCTCTGACAAAAATCAAATAAACTTGATCCAGTTATCAATTCACATAGTGGATTAAAATTTCCATTGACTGAATCCAAAGATATTATTTCAAAAGACAAAAGGCAGCTGCAGACATATTTGGGCAGTTAGCTCTGACATTATTGTTCTCTTTCACAAATCAGGTCACTAGAGTAGTGGCCACGTTTTTCACAAACTCAATATGGACATTTATTCGTCCAATACTGCTTTGCCTCATCAAACACTTTCTGAGGAGTTTCGTCTTCTCCAGTCATTCAACCTGACACTGCTATCGGATGCAGTCAAATGAGAACATCACAAAAGGAAGCTTCTGGTAAATCTGGCCTCATAGGGCGACTGCAGTGGCCACCGGGAAGCATTTAAATACTGTTTAAGGTCCAAGCAGCACTGAGAGTGACAAAACTTCCCTATCAGTGCATACAGCCTTCACAATCAACATTTAACTGAATGTTTTTAGTGTGTGTGTGTGTGTGTGTGTGTGTGTGTGTTTGTTGAGTGAGAGACTGCTTACCCCAGGCTTCAACAGCAGGCAATCTATGCAAGTCCACTCGCACAGCTATCAAGCATCGAATTCCACGATGGAAGTGACGGATCAAACACACACACACATACACACACCTGCGGTGAGAGGTAAAAGACAGCTTGATTGCATCTGAAAGATATAATATGAACTCCTCCGGCAGCTCAGTCGAGCCCATGACATTATAAGCAATTATCCCTGTGTGGCATCCTTTAACCACAAAACATCCAATCACACATCCTGGCAGGAAGTTACACTGACCCGTGAGATTCAAGTCATTATTAAAAACCGGATAGGAACGTGAACATTTTTTGAAAACAAAAAAGATCCACAAGGTGGAATTCTCCATCCATCATATTAAAACACAATCACACGCATGATCATACAAATCATGTTTGCTGCTGATTAAAGGGCCCCAGCAAGCTATAGAAAATAATGACGGACTAACGATGAAGAATTTCAAATTAACTTCCTTAAATTAAGCTAATTGAGTACATTGTGTTTGGATCGATGTTGGGTAACCAATGGCAACAGAGCTACTTGTTGAGTGCCCAAGGCCACGTACACACTGCAGATATGGTCGTCACTTCTTATGTAAGCACTTAATCTCGTTTTGTAGGCAGTCATTGACACATACTGACAACAGGTGTGATTCTCAAAGAAATGTCAAATCGCTCTTCTATTCTTGTGATATTTGTAGGGGGAAAAAACCTGTAACCATACAGTCTTTAAGACCATAACAGCAGAAGGTTTAATCACAATAACCACAACATGACTGAATGGAGCCAGTCACCCTCATTGTTTAGTACTTCAACACAGGACTAAATTTGGTACAGAAATTCAGAAACTAGCTTAGTTCATTCACAAATTCTAACGCGAGTCTGTCCCCACCAGCTCTGCAGTCTGAGGATAAGCCACGTAGAGCACACTACTAAATGCAGCAGTGTTAGGATATAAACAAATCACACTGCAACTGTATACATTTATATATTTTTTCATTTGCCAATATAGCTTAGCAGATGTTTAATACAGATGTGAGATGCCAAAATGTTGCTTTGATTATCTTATTAAACATCACTATCTTTGAAGTAACTTTTGAAGTAACTTTTGTAATGATAATGATAATTAAAATAATAAAATACTTATTTCCTACTACTTGTTTCACTTCTGTTTCAGTTTTTTATAACCATTTCTTACTATGTGTAAGTAAGTTGTTGTTGTTGTTTTTAAAACGTGTGTTTGGCTCAGTGTTGATGTCTGTATTGGTTGTTTATTAAGTTTTAGTTTTTATTTAATTTTAGTTATTTTAGTACTTCATACTACATGGAAATGAAATAATATATATATTGCATTTATTTTTATATGTATGTATATGTATATGTGTGTGGCTGTACATACACATGTCGTTGTTTTTTGGTGTTTGGCTTAGTATGTTAGAAGCATTATTATACTCATACCTTTAGTTGTTTTAATATTTTAAATTGTTTTTAGCTTTACTTTTTTTGTTTTCATTTAAATGGTTTTTGAAATGTTGTATGCATTTGTAATTTTTATTTAATTTCTTTGTTTTCTTAAATGTGTGTGTATATATAATATTTACAGAGTTTTGACTTTTAGTTTGTTACTTTTTCTTATTTGTAAGTCGCTTTGGATAAAAGCGTCTGCTAAATGACTAAAAGTAAAAGTAAAAGTGAAATTGCATCACTCCCAAAACTTTGCAGTATTCAGCTTATGCTGACCACTATAAATAAAAAACATGTAACACGATAATTATTTAAAAATGGCAACACTTTACAATATAGTTCTATACATTAACATTAGTAAATAATATTATATTACAATGAACAATATATTTAGTCCTATTCTATATATATGTCTTAATTTTTTATAAAATTACAGTGTATTATTTATTATTTACTGTATTATTAATTATTAATGTTTTATGAATTACTGTGAATTAACAGTATGGATTTATAAATTGATGTAGTCTAGAATCTAGACAAAGGCTGTAATAAATTGTTCATTTTTTTAAAATGAATGAAATGAACTTTATTGCAAAGTTATATATATATATATATATATATATATATATACACACACACAGTATATATATATATATATATATAGAGAGAGAGAGATACAGACAGACAGACAGACAGACATACAGACAGATAGACATAGATAGATAGATAGATAGATAGATAGATAGATAGATAGATAGAGTAAAACTTCTCACTGTAAAAAGGGGGGAATGCGTTTATATTAGCCATATTACACATTAGTTATTGAGTTTTTGGTTGCTGTAGAGATTTTTTTTTTTTACAGTGAATTGTATGGTAAGCAAAATATATTTAAAAAATAAAGAGATTTTAATAATTCATTTTGCAGTGTAATGTCAACAGGCACACATATACACACTCACTTCACACTCACATTTCCACATACTTCTACAAGCATTGGTGTTTCTCATACAACATCATATAACATTTCACAGTGTTTGTGAAACTACATGTGCCTTGCAGCAGTAAACAGACTCGTATCATATCCGTAATCGACTTGAATGGCCCACGGTTTGTTAGCCAAGATCCTCCTGGCACATTTTTGTCAGGTATAAGAAAATAAATGATGTACTTTCTAAGTTATACAGATATTCACATCTTCAGTCTATACACAACTCAATAACATTACCCACGGCATTTCTCTTCTCAGCTGCAAAAAGCACGTAGATCCAAATCCACACTTCACAATACAGTAAATGCATTTTTTTGAAATCCTAAAGATCAATTTCAGTTTCCCAGAGGGTTTTCTTTTTGAAATATTGAACAGGTACTCAAATTTAAAAAAAAAAAGACATCCAAATAACAATGCTAAATAATTATAGTGTGTACACAAACTCCATCAAAACTTTAAAGGTGAAGATCATTTATTATTTATTGGATTTAATTACTTTTATAGACTACTTAAAGATGATAGTAATATATTCTTGTGTTAAAAAAGAGTAAATTTAGTAAAAAGTCGTATATCTAAACGTGGGCAGTCATGTTAATGTATTCATCTATCTGATGTTAGAAATGGCTTATGTTTGGAGCTTTGTTTCAGCTCTTTATGGACTGGGAAGGGAGTTCTGAGTTTTGAAAGTTACATCCAACTTTTATTATTTCAAAAGTTCAAGTAAAATTTAATTTCTATGATATTACCCCTTTAAAGGATTGGATATTAAACACATAGCATGCACTACACAACACTAAGACACACACCAAAACTGCTGTAGCTTCAGAAATAAGCCTAATTTTCAAAAGCCACTGAATGATCTTATACAAAAATGGGAGCTTAATACAATCCTCATTAAAATCTCTGACTGGGAGTTTAACCCACATTTAAGCTCCCCTAGAGAACAGGCTCTTGGCATTACCAAACACATTCATTTTGTGTTGTAAAGTATAATGTGGTTTTGCATGAAGAGCAAGCGAGATGGAAAGAGACAAAGGCACGTATTCATACATGATCCTCTACAGAAATCATCATGAAATCAGAGATTAGGACTGACTGTGCAATGTAGCCTATTAGAATGCAGTTACATGCGCATAAATTTAAGATATGAGAGCAAAAATGTCCCTCTGTGGGTTTTAGTGTTATATTTATTTCATATGATATAGCTTAGCAATATCACACAGGCAAGAGTGCTGTTTTTTTCCACGAATATCTGCATTATTGCAAATGTGGTATTATTTTTTTTTTATGAAATAGGTTAAATAAACAAGAAGTTGGTGTTAAAATGTAGACTCAATATTGCCAATATTGTCTGTTTTGCTCAATTTCATAAACGAAACAGTGGCAAAAAAGTGACAGCAGAACTGTTGTGCTTTTCTGAGCAACAAACAGCAGTGTTTTGTTACTGAATGAATTCACGATTTTTAACAAATCGAGAGAGCCAGTGATTCAGTGACCCCATTCATAAAACCTGGCAAGCAAGTCACTGACTTGATTTGATTCTGAATGAATCAGCCATTTAAACAAATCTGTTAAATAATTGACTGAATGACTCACTCATTAAGACAGTGACATGTCGCCACCTACTGGTGCTATTAGTTTCATATTGAGTATCATTTCATTTTTTTTAAACATTTCATACTTAAATATGAACTTTTTAACCCATTAATATGCGTTTAGTAGCATTATTTATACAACACAGAATCAAAATAATTCTAAAACCTCTTTTTGCAAGGTCTATTCAATGCTTTTCTCGTCTTACACAATAACGACTTAAAAAAATTGATTAAAAGGTGCCATAGAATGTATTGATTCAATATTTTAAATTGTTCTCTGATAACTACATAGAAGGTACGTGGCTTAGGTAAGAGCAAAAATTCTCCAGAAACGGTTTTACATGTCCATTTACAACCCTAGGATTTGTCCCTAGAATGAAATGGTCTGTTATTACCTTATTTGGAAGTGTCATGAATAATAATGTTGAGCTCTGCTCTGATTGGCTGTTTCACAGCACGGCTCATTTCAGTAGCTCACACAGCAAACAAATCTCTACTGCCCGGCGTGAACAATGGAGAGATTAGGCATCCAACCTTATATGTTTGAGCCTGTATCAGACGAAGATACAGATTTTGAGAGATTTTGCAAGAATGTTTAGCGTCCGTGTTATGAACACGATCGCTGCGAGACGCTGGTGGATTGACCGAGGCTTGAGAAAGAGCTGTGAGTGAGGGCGCGGCCACGGACGCAGCCTCTGTGTTGCCAGATCCAGCTGTTATAAGCTTTTTTGGACATGTCTTTTCACTCTTTTTGACACTTTAGAAAGTTAATAAAGTAGGACGTTGCAGTTTAGGGTCAGCGATATCTTTATCTTATCTTAATTGCAAAAGATTTGAAATAATTATGGTTTATTTTTATTTATTTATCAGTTTTTGTTTGTTTTAATAGCAATATCTGGCAACACTGCATCGATGATTCGGCTGTGCAGGTCCGGCTGGCCTAGAACATGGGCTGGTATACGCTCGTAAACATTAATGATCCTGACTGTAACATCACAGTCGGTGTTATGTTGGGATTCGCCTCTTTTTCAGTGGTCTTTTTCATGCATGAGATTTACATAAGGAGGAGGAAACAATGGTGTTTGAGGCTCACGGTGCGTCATTTCCATGTACAGAACTCTTATTATTCAACTATGCCAAGGTAAATACAGTTTTACATTCTATGGCACCTTTAATTAATCAGCAAATAATGTCAGTAATTATATAATTATGACATTATGTGCTGATTGATTAATTAAATTAATTGCTATATATTTTTTTTTAATTTTAGACTGATTTAAAAATTTAATGAAGAAAAATGAAGATTTTTTTTTTACAGCTTAGAACTGAAAAAGTCATAAAATTAAATATATTTAATTGTAAAATTTACATATTTACATATTTTATATATTATTTTATATAAAATCATATACAAAATACTTTGCAAACTGTGACTTGTATAAACACTGCATCCTGTTGAAATATTATGATTAGTATGATAGTATGCAATTCTGAACACTCCATAAAAATGCTTCCACAACAGAAATAGGCCTGTTAGATCCAGCCCCGGGTGCCAGGTGCTGTCAAAAAATATCTGTTTTGTCTGGTAAAAGAACAACTAGTCAACAAAGTTGTCTAATACCCAAAACCCTATTAACTGTTTACCCAAAACTGCATTAATAGTCTTCTATCAGCTAAGAAGTTTACCGTATAAAGCCAGAGAAGAGCAGAAGCAGAAGACAAAGTAATTATGATAAAAATGAGCAGAGTTTATTGAATAATCTTGGTTGCGCATGTCTCAGTGTTTATCGCCTATATGCATGTGAGCCTGTGAGTATACTGTATACACCACTCTATCCAGCCCCTGCAGCTCTCATCTGCTCTAAAAATTAAACACACTCATTAAAAGCATGTTTGTGTTGACGTCAATGTGCAACATAATTACAGCTGAGAGACTAAGACCATGCACAGAGTAATATCCCTGCCCATCATCCACGTGTTGTTAAATTTGCAAGAGGAGTTTTGCCAGTAATATCAGTGCACTGATCTACAACTACAACCATCATCACAGTAAACATCAGCCCTGACACCTTCACCAATTGTTTTTCTAGCTGCATATACACATACCTCCCACAGCGGAGAGAGCTGTAAGCATGAAATAGCTTTCTAACCAACAGAATGCAGATGGGTTTTGGTGTTGTGCCGTTCTTCACGGTTCACGGTGTTGGAGCTGAACAGTGGTTGAGCTGTGGCCTGTAGATGAAAAGAGCCTTTGCTCCATACAAACACATTAGCATGTACAAGTACAACAGGTGACCGTGCTGGATTCACACTATTATGCATCAATTTCCATCAGAATCAACGACAAAAGAGACAGGGGAAAAGGTTGTTTAAAACCAATTATCATTCCGTTTAGCTCTTGAAGCCTTGTAGAAAATATGCTATGCTAATGTTATTTCAGCATTCAAAAGTCATTTATAATTGGAGACCTTCTTTCAGTGCGTGCTTTGGGATTTTTCTCCCCCTTTTATGGTCCGCCAGGTTTATATATATATATAAAAAAAAAATATCGATGAATCTGATTGCTTAGAAAACTAATAATACACCTTGCCCAACATTCTACAACCTCAATTATTTCCAAAACAAAACAAAAAACAAATGGTATAGGATCCTACATGACCGAACTGTTTTCAGACTTTTTTATACCAAGGACCTTCAAATATTAAACAAACCGATATGTAATGTTATGAATACGGCATATTTATCATTTTATGCATGCGGACCAAAAGAAAATATGTTGTTGTAAACTTAGCTTTTATATTGTTACTGTACTGAAGCCGAAGTATTAAAATATTATCTGGAAAATATTTACTTTGTATTAAGTTGACAGCATCTGTATTAATGTTACATGAATAAACCCCAAGATAAATTTTAATTAAATTATTTGAATAACACTTAAATAAGCACAAAAGTTGATTAACATTGACTTGTTTTCTCAACAAAGCTATATTCAGATTTGTTTTTTTACTGTTAAAAATGTGTCAATACAATAATCAATTAATTCAGAATCATCCAATTTTTTTCTAACCAGTCTTTAGAAACGAGAATGAAAAAAATGAAACCATAACATCTCTAAATATTATAAATCATTTTGTTTTAAATATATTTAATTGATATTTAAAGTAAACAACTTAGACATACCTAAAAATACTTTTTTTATTTATGTATTTTTTTTCAGTCAAATATTCTACAGACCGCTTCAAATTGCAGATAAAACTATAGCGTCCCATTTACTTTTGTATTGTCTTGATTTGGGCTCCTGGCCAACTGTGTTGAGATTCCCAGCGCACATGAGGAACTAAAAGACAGAAAGGGGCTGATGGGAAAGATAGCCAAAGGTCTTCCCACATTCCTTTGCCCAAAGCAAAGCTTAAATTTCAACCAAAACCCTCAGACAAGCAAAACAATGAACTATTTAGTCCGAGACTCACTTTCGACCATTTAGCATGTTCGGTATTGAACACACATCACAGTGAAACCAGCGTTACATAAAAGAAGATGACAAATAAACAATTGTTACGCCGCCGGCCTGACTTGATTCGCAGATCTTTAGCATGAGAAATGCGTTTAGCCTCAACCTCTAATTATGAAAGCAAATAAACATCTGGTTGTTCCGGACACGTTTATAGGAAACGGTAGCGTTTATGGGCGAGATGATTGCCGAAGCCACATTAACCCTCATTCTGACAGATGTTTCGTAAGTGTTTGGAAATGGCTATGATTGCCGTCAAAAGCAGCAAAATGCAATTAGCCTGCTAATCAAGGAGCCAAAACCGTGGCGGAAGTCATCTACAGCAAACGCGCTGTGTCCAATTATTTACCTCTCCTACATTAACACTGACGGATAGTACTAATGAAGCCAGCACCACAGGCTGCAAGAGTGTGTGTGTGTGTGTGTGTGTGTGACGGAAACGGAGAAAGTGAGAGAGGTAATAAGCCTTAAATACGATTAGTGGGACGCGTCTCAAAGATGACCCATAGCTGCAGAGACTCCACTGCAAATAAAAGCAGACCTGAGGCAGACGCCGAAAAGACTGACATTATGACACCATGATAAACACTAAAATAATTAGCGCTGCATGCTTAGTCATTAGCATTGAAGATAATGCCTCATTATTATTATTATATTGCTCATACTGAGTGTTAGGGGTTTGAACAAACCCCTAATCCTAAGTATTAAACTTCATAACTCATCCCACATTGTTCATTGTTTCAATAATTACACTATGTAGGTTATGGGAGTTCGAATCCAGCTTGCAACTTTTCCCAATCCAGTTTCTCCTTTCTCTCTCCTGATCATTTCCATTCCTCAATCTGCTAAAATAGAACAATGCCAGTGCAAAAGATAAGTAAAGGGCAGGCAATGCCAATATAAAAAAAGCCTACAGGTTTATGTTTCAGTTTAGTTTGAGGCTTTTCATCAAGAAAAACACTTCAGCATATACATCATCCCCTCTACTGCTTTTATACAAAAAGAGTAAAAACTCACCATGGAAAACAGTTACATGTCCAGAGTAGGAGTGCATGTGTGAGTATGGAGAGTAATGCACATGCAACATGTGTACATACATGACATTGAAGATGAAAGCATGTATCTAATGTGTGCGCGCGTATGAGAAAAAGACAAAAACAATGCGAACGGTATGCATTTCCATGGGAAACTTTCTACCCTGTGTGCTGTCGTCATTTACTTATTAACACACTGCAAACAGTCCTTAAGTTTACTCTGCCAGTGAGTGACAAGAACAGTTTGAGTCAACAACAGAATGTAGGACAGAAAAAAGAATAGATCTAGATCAATCAGACCCTCATAAATCTCCAGAGACCTCCATGAATAAAAGCCAGACACTTGAGCACTGGGACAAAAATGAAAAAATAAAGCATTAAGCATTTATTTTGGATTAATCTGTTCAACATGTTCAGAGGTCTGCCTGCAGCCACCTGCTGCTTCTGTTTTCTCATAAACTGTGTATTTTCCCTTGTTTGTCATTTAATGTGCCAACAATATCAGAAAAAAATCTTTTGATTTTTAAGGGACATGTTTTTTAATTCCAAATTGTGATAGAAATGACTTCATAGTTCTAGATAGATAGATAGATAGATAGACTGACATTATAACAGGGGAAATATAATAAGACCTTTATAATTATGATTCTGATGTTATTGACGAAAAGTAAAGAGGCACCTTTGAAAAATTAAAAACAGCATATTTTTATCATTTTTATCACTTTCTGTCAGAACATGGTGGTACTGTTTTTTGTATATTAAACTTAATATTTAGTATTATAAATAAAATTTCTAATAAACGTAATATTTATGTACATACAAGTGATAATGTCAGCTTTGATACAGAGAAAATCAAAGGTTAACATTACAGTAGGTAACATGAACCAATCAATATATTTTTACAGCATTATCAGATTTGTTAATGTAAATAAATAAATAAAGAAAACTTGAGGGTCTTGCACACTTTTTCACTCCACATGCGACATGATTGCAACTAACCTAAATTCTTCCAAGAGTAAAAACTTGGTATTGCAATTGATTTGCTCCATTTCCAAAAAAGGGAAATTTAGTTAATAAAAACACAGTTGTTCATGTTGTTCGTGTTAGTGCATTTACTAATGTTAACATACCCAGCTTTACTTGCACATTTTTAAAATCAAATGATGAAATGACATGAAGATTTATAAATGCTGTATTGCTGTATTGTAGTTAACGAATGTTAATGACTGAAACCTTATCATAAAGTGTTAACAAAACTGAAATGATGCTTCTCGTGATCATCTCTGATTAATATCAAAGTGGAATTGTTGCCATTTAAAAAATGAACAGCAGGTATGGCTTTGTTTGGTCTCATGTCTCAAGAATCGGTGCAATGTTTCACCTTCTCAATCCATTTATCAAGGAGCTCTTTAGGAGTGTGTGCTCCATTGTGCTCAGATCTTGTGTTGTGTAGTGGTGTTATTTGTGGGCAGGGTGAGAGCTCTCTCACTGTGACATTTAAACCCGGCAGTGCAGTGAGTCCTGCACTCACTTTAATTGAAACAGATGGAGAATCTGAGGCACAGCCGCAGGGCACGAGCTCGGAGTCTACACACACACACAGCTAAACATTTACTGCATTTATCTGCTAAGACAACCATCACAATTACTATTGCTCATACTTGATCCCTAACATCAATTATTAAACTTTGGCACACAACTTGTCTCCTGCAATGTTTGTGCTTAGGATATGAACAATATATCAAATTGCGCAGCTTGTTGCACCATTACTTTTCTAAACAATATAATTAATGATATAAGCCTGGTGGACATTAAAAATGAGGGAAATAATCCAATATACTGACACTGAAGGAGCGAACTGAGCCAAATATAAAGACCAGAATATATTAGAGACTTGGACTAGTCAGCAACCACATAGCAACAGGCTAAAAACACTACTTTAGTGCTCACAAAGCAATGGCCCAACATTGTGAGAGTAACTTCTGCATGGAAAAAAAGAATACTAAGAGTTTTCTAAAATAAAAATTAAAATTAAATTAAATTAAAAATAAAAATAAAAACAAAAAAGTAAAAATGAAATTAAAAATAAAAATAAAATAATAGCCTTGCAAACTTAAAAATAAGAAAAAAATGTTTTGACTATGCAACCACCTAGTACACAATAAAATTCTCCTTCAGAAGTACAGAGCAAGGTCTAGTATGCATGTAAGCAGCTGTTTTCTGGCATACTAGGATTGAAAAAAAAACAGAACTTAAAAGGGGAAAGGAATTTAAATAAATAAATTTTTGAGTTTTAATTAATAATTAATTCTATATTTCATTTGTTTTCCTTTTAACAGTTTTTTATATGAGAACCATCTCATATACTAGTGTTGATCTGAAGAACCTTTAAATGCATTATGACATCAACTTTTTTTTTTTAAAGGAAGACTAATACACTTTCCTAAACATCTTTCTATATTATAAGTACTATAAAACAGCATATTATGGTCTTTTCTTAAATTGTAGCACTTCATTATCCAGATAAAGTCAGAAATCATACACAACAATGACCACCACTTTTGATCTTCATTGGAAAAGAGCCCCAAACCGGATGCTCCAAAAAGAACAAAATCAAATTATAACAACAAATGAAAAAAAAGACTTAACTGCAATAGAAACAGACTTAAAAACATCATCATCTTGAATGAAACAACATCTCATGCTACATCACACTTTACCTTGAATACGAGCAGAGTTTAAACAGAATAATCCAGAACGTTAGTCTTTGCTGTTGCAAAAGGTTGTAGCTCAGGAGCACAAAGTTCAGGAATAACTTGACTCCATCCGCTAACTGACTCCAGTGACCATCCAAGAGAGGCAGAGAAAAGGAGGGAGAGAGGAGGTGGAGGAGGAGTTGAGCTATTCACCTGTGGAGCAGCGATCAGACGCCGATCAGTCGCAGCATAAGACCCATTGACAAAGAGTGGTGAAGCTGGTCCCAGGTCAGTGAGCAGGCCGCTGTGAGCTCACATTGCCCTCCTGTATGCAGCTGATAGCAGGCAGGGTAAGAGGATCCGTACTTAGTCAGGGATGAAAACAATACCTGCTCGCTCAGGCTACACCGTTCAGTGGGGGTGGTTTATAGATGGCGGCAGTGTTTTTCTTTGGTGGAGGGGCAGACAGTGAAATAGACCTGTCAACACATTGCTGTTATGTGAAGATAGGCTTCCTTTTTGACCATACCTGCGCACAAACACACACTCGCAGAGAACAGCGGCAACTATATTCCATCTTTGCTAAATTGCTGCAGTAGCTCCCAATATTCAGGGTGAAATACACACGCATAGTTTGCAGTTGAGTCACATATCGTTTAATATATCTACTGTACAGCGTTTATGCTGACAAATGCATGCGAGTGTTGAATGAGAACACTGTGTCTTAGATTTGAATTCTCAGAAAGAACGGTAACGTACACCTTCATTCATTATACATTCTTACTTCCAGACGCTCTTTGTATCCGTGCCTTTATCTGGGAGTGTTCGGAGTGACATACTACTCACGCAATTGCTGCAGTATGCATTATGTATACTACAGTATATACTCTATGAACATGTTCAGTACGTATGGAATGCCCAGATGACCTGCTACTGTAATTTGCTGAAATGCAACCAGAGCACAAGAAGTGCTGTATGCCACAATGCCATGAGCTCGACTTGATTTTCCAGTGTTATTATACAATTATTTCTAGCGTGACTCTTTAATTAGAAGCAAAAATCAATAGAAATCTCTTTTTGGACTTCCAAACTGAAATATATTTTGATGAAATGGGTAAATAACCTTATTCTTTATCACCCACACTGTGTTGTCTACATCAGATGCATGAAGTGAGCTGTGATGCAACCAAACTAGATCACTTCCATTAAAAATGGCAAAGTAGAACCATGTTTCTACTTCTGACCCCATCCATTGGAAATAAAGCAATGATTTATTGAATATTACCATACGTAAGAAGTTTTCAGGGGTTTTTTTTAAGGACATTAATACTATTATTCAGCAAGAATGCATTAAACTGATCCAAGTGTAACAGTATAAAGACATTTATAATGTTATAAAAGATTTGTATTTCTAATGAAGTCTGAATTTCTAATAATAATTTTCTATTCATCAAAAAATTCTGAAAAAGCAGCAGTTTTCAGAAAAATATGAACACAATTTTCAACATTGATGATAAAAAAAAAAATTGTTTCTTGAGCAGTAAATCAGCATATTAGAATGATTTCTGAAGGATTATGTGACACTGAAGGCTGGAGTAATGATTTATAAATTATATATCAATCATTAATATCAATCATTAGTAATAATATTTCACAATATTACCTGTCTTATACTATTTTTGATCAAATAAATGCTGCCTTGGCAAGAATAACCAACTTTTTAAAAACAGTACAAAACTGTACAAAATTTGATACAACATCAATATAAAAAAGTATCATGAACTATTAATTAAATATTTAAATATAAAATTAATTAAAATCAAAAGAGACTGTGAAACAGCAGATTGTTATAAAATTATGTATTTCCATTGAAAATGAATCAAATGGTAAACATAACGTATGTTATAAACATAGCTTGAAGATACTTTGACAATTTCTTCTACAATGTAAACCGCACACACCCATACTGAAAATGCGAATTTCGAAGTAATTATGTTTATTTTTGAAAAAGTATGTTTCTAATTAGTTACTTGATAAGATAGTTTGGGATGTCAGTGTGTGCTGTTATGTCGTACAAAAAAATGTCAAAGTATCATCAAATTATGTTAACCACAGGATTTATTTATTATGCATTATTTTTAAAAATTATAAAACCCCATAGGAAAATCTCAAAGGAATTAGCTGCTAATCAATGTCCATGTGTTTGCTGGACAGTAATTTTACAGCATGCAGAACTTTATGGACTTTCATAACTCTGAAATGAGATGCATAAAACTTTAACAGGAGGTGATACTATTCCCTAGATGCGTGTTAGGTCACAGTGACAACAGAGGAGAGGCAAGGTCTTTGCGGTATAAATATTGCCACTTAAAACTGTTTAATATTATAATATAAACAAGCACAAACTGTTTTGTGCACCCACACATAAAAGTTTCCAATAAATATGCAATAAACTTGTATTTTACCACCTTTGAGGAATAAAGTTAATATCTATACAGAGACACGTTTAATAAACCTATTTACACTGATGCTAAAACATGAAAAAATATAAAATGCATTGCTATCATTTCAAATTAGCATTTTACATTATGTGTGTGTGAGAATGGTTTCAGGCAGACATTTTGCAGGTATGGGGTCAAAGCCTACCACTGTCAGACACCTTTGACTTCAAACAGAGCAGAAAAAGTTGGAATAAAATATGCATGATGGAATGGAGAGTGTGAAAGAGAGAGAGAAGCTTCCTTTGAGATGCCTCTCCTGAGTCCTGAGATGTCATGAACTCAAGAACATTGGTTCAATGACCTAAGACAGTTCACAGACTCTGTCTAACCTTTGACCCACAGCTCAAACACCCCTGAGAGAGCAATTCTAACCAGTGCAACCTTAATATTAACCTATCATGACCCAGTTAATATACACTCAGACCCCTGACCATTACCACGGGGGCATAAAAGTCATTAATGGAATGGAATGTAAATGATAATGCTACAGCAGCTAGTCAATCTGTTTATACGCACAGTCATTTACTACAGTCTAAGTTTAATGAGTGATCGAGGCTATCACTTAATTTAAAAAAATAAAAATAAAAAATAAAAAAAATAATGCAGCCTGAAGGCATAATGTAGGCCTAAAATAATATCATAATAAAACTTTATATAATATATAACAAAACAATGCAATATAATTTTGTAATTAAGTTGGCTTGAGAAAGGGCACCTAGCAACCACATAGCAACACCCTAGCAACAGCCCCAAGCACCCTAGCAACCACCCTGGGCACCTAGCAACCGCATAGCAACACCCTAGCAACCGCCCCGGGCACCCTAGCAACCACATATTAACACCCTAGCAACCACCCTGGGTACCTTAGCAACCACATATAAACACCATAGAATCTATCAATCTACATTAGTCTGTTTTTTAGGCCCCGTTTACTCTAGTGTGTTTTCGTTTTAAAACGGCGTTTTTAGAATGAAAACAATCAACGTTTACACTGGCGTTTCCGCTGCATTTCAGAAACGATCTCCGTTTACACTACACAACCGAAAACGCATGTCACATGACCATTTATGCAGGTACAACCATAGATATGTATAGGTAGATCCCTATTATTTAGATTGCAGACGCGTCTGGGTGCTTGGAGCGTTCGAATGGGGAATCTACCCATACGTATCTATGGGTACAATAACGAGCATGCTGTTATTGTTTACACGGTCGTCAAGGATACGCAGAGCGAATGTGGGCAGCCATGCCATCGTTTTCAAAAGTCTCCGTTTTGGTCCGTTTACACTAAAACACAACCCCGGAGTTTTCAAACTAAAACGGGGTCTGCAGCGTTTTCAAAAGTCTCCGTTTTCGACCTTGAAAATGCCGGAGTAGTGTAAACGATAGGCGTATCTGTAGCAAAAGTTATGCGTTTTAAAACGAAAACGCACTAGTGTAAACGGGGCCTCAGATAAACGGTATTGTCTTCAAAACTTTAAAACTACTTTAAACTTCAAACTAGTTAAAACTGAAAATCTACTTCGAACATTCTAGCTAGGCTTTTTCAAGCCAACATAAAGTTTGTCTACAAACTTTACTATCTAGTTTTAATATAATATAATATAATATAATATAATATATACAGCTTATTTGTTTTATTCTGTTTTTGTTTTTTCTATGTAACTCTTTCTTACTGTTCAGCACTTTGGTCAGCAAAAAATAGTTTTGCTTGAAACAGTTAGCAGGAAGGAAACCAGACATCCATGAGCAACTGTACACATGCTTTGCTTGCCGATTTATGCCAGTAAAATTGTCAATACTTATTGCATTTGAATGGACAGAAATTCTGAGCACACAGTCGACACCCTTTTGCCACTCATTTCTTTGGTGTTGTCTGTACAAGCTTTAACAAAGACACTTTGTTTTGCACTTGTCTGATAGTATCATCAATTTCAGATTTGCCCACTAAACAGGCACTTCCTGTCTAAGCAGGCAGTTCATGATCATAATAAAGATCAGGTCAAGTCCACATAAGTCATCTTGGGAGATTCTTATGTTTAAAGTTTAAAAATCAATGAAGAGACTGATCAGAAAAAAATAAGTCTAACAAGTTATCAGAATAAAATGAACAAAAATTCATATTTCTTGTTTCATTGTCTGGCAAAGACAGGAATACCTATAACACTGAATGAGCAGGAAAAGAAGCACACTGATCAATTTTATCATTACTGAGCTGCAAGAGTGAATGATGGGAAATGTAGTTCAAATGGGTCTATTTACAGCTATCCTTCATCAATAATTAATACAAACAACTTTTGTAACAAGTCAAAATGCACAATTATTGTAAATATTAACATTTATTATGATCAATACAATCAATTAGCATTGCATTCAAAGACATTCACTGCTAATTATGATATTTTTGTGGTGTTTACGTGCAATTATCTCACAGCGTGTGTGGACCAGAGTTTTTGGTGAAGAAATGGCTTTAAAATACCTGCTGAAGACCTCCTGTGGTTTGCTCAGACGTCTCAGACTGATATTTCTCCCTAAGGACAGAATGTTTATCTACTTCTGAAACATGCTGTGAGTGTGAATGAAGTACCATGGAGAGGGGAGATAATCTGGTAATAAACAGCATTTACCGTATAGAGAATTTCACGCACACACTCACATTTCATGATCCCTGTGGGCACACAGATACACCACAGTGTGTGCAACAACATGTAATGCCTACTTAATGAAACATTAATCCTGTCATTTCAAACACACCCCTTCATACAGTATATCGTGCAAAAAAAGATGAATACCACATTCATTTACCATGGAATTACACAATATGCCATGTCACTTAAAAATACCATTTCCACAAATCTACAGATACCAGTGTTTATAATCACACAGTAATGCTAGTAATTGAATGTACAATGACATTAACATACAAAAACACCATACTAGCCCAAAAAACCTAGTAGTACCATGGTACTTTCTGGTTCAGAACACCATTTATAATTCACCACAGTATTACATATTACCCTTTGTGAAAAAAATTAAGTGCTCTTTAGCATACTTTTAAAAAAAGAGTACTTATGGAAACATTATACTACATAGATATTATATTAAAGAATATACATAAATGCATGTATATAATACTTAAACTGCATATAGTGTTTCAGACGTGAACTGCAATTAAAAGACTGCAATTAAATGTCTTAATGTTTAAAGTTATATTAAATGCAAATAGCTGAACTTTAGAGTGCTTTTATTGACCCACATAAGTACATGTAATATCATAATTACTTCTATTGTGTTTGAAATATGGTTAGAGGGTACTGCCAATGTACTGTCATTTACATTTACATATTTCCATAGCATTTTATTCTGGAAGAAAAACATGGTACCAGTAATAAGAGAATCATGGTATAAAGTACCACGGTATTACTGTCAGACACCATCCCAGAGCCAAGGTACTGTCTTTGTAGTTCTTTTGTAAGGTCAGACACAAACACACACTGATCATCTGTTCAGAGACTCTGTAAAAAGGTCATTTACAAGTAGAGCGGAAAAAAGTTGACATGTCTTTGGTTCCATTTCCTGTCTGAGACTCTGTGACAGTCTGAGCACGGCTAGTAAACATCGGAGAAACTTTCACACTCTTATAATCACAAACACAATCCAATCATTTCTTGTCAAGGTGTTTGTTTTCCCCTTCAGAGGTCCCTAGAGAAGCACATTTCTATTCCTCTGTTCACGAATCCACCGGCATTAGAGAATACACATTTCCCTCACGTCCCACCGCGTGTGTCTGTGTGTGTGTGTTTCGTTTTACTATTCCACAGCATGCTAACCTGCAGAACAGAAAACTGACAGCGCTATGCTAACAATCCCAGTTGTTACAATGGCAACGCCACTTGCCGCTATGCTAATGTTTACAGAAATGCTTGAACCTTTCATACTGACACCTGAAGATGGAGTGAATGAGAAATTGGGTGAAAAGGGTGAAATGTTGAACAGCAAGGAGAATGGGGCAAGGGGAACAAGGGGACGATTGCTGTTATCGAGTTGGACAGGTAGAAATTGAATCAGCATTGCTAGCAGTGGAAGGGTAATTGATTCTCAGATGAGGCTGCTTTAGGATACAGTGAGAAAGAGAAGGCAAGAGAAAATGAAAGCTGGGGATACTTGAATAAGACAGATTAATAGAGGAACAGAAGATCCGCAGATACTTACACTGCAATAAACAGCAGATCTTCTTCATTAATGTTTTCAAATACAAGTAAGATGCAAGTAGATAATAAATGTAAGTGGAACATATACATCTCAGATTTGAGGTTTTCACAAAAACGAGTTCATCAAGCCCTCATCTAGCAATCCAAACACTCCAAATAGTAACTAAACATCAAAGCACACAATCCCGATATACAGATTAGAGTATTTCAAAATATCTGTCTTGGTGAGTATTCACACAAACACTATCTGTTATGTCTTAAGTGAACGTCTGGTTAACTGAGGAAAAATATCTGATTTGTAACACTACATTAGATCCGTGCAATACAGTAGGTCTTAATATATAGGCCGCTATAATAAACAGCTATATTGTGATTATTAATATAGTAATTATCATTAAGAAAAGAAGTGGAGGGAAAGATGCAACGTTGGGTGATTTTGCTTTGGAACCTTTAGAAAAATTCCCAAAATTGACTTTGCTGACTCTATCAACTTTAAACGGGTGTAGCTCAGTCATTTTTTTATTCCAACAAATCATACATCATTTTTGAAGGTTTTTTAATGGAGACTGTGAAATTAAAAAGAACTCCATTTTGAAAATTTGCTCATTGCAACTTATTTTACCAGCACAGGTCACACACATATAGAACATAAAAATATATATACACATAGAAATATAAAAATATATTTATTTCTATATTTCTATATCATCAATAATATATCACAACATAATGTGTATAATTACATTTTTATATAATTGTTGTTGTTGTTTTTTCTTTTGTTTTAGAGTTTATATTTAGGACCATAGATGAAGAAAACTTTAGTAAAAACCTCCCATTACATCACATTATAATTGTGATATTATTCTCTCTTTCTCTCTCTCTATAGCCTTCATATAAAAATATATTATGATTCACTCATAATTCATCATACAGGACATCCAGTTGTCCCCATAATCGTCTGGCTAAATTGATCAAAAATTAAAAAAAATGCAGAATGTTTTCTGCAAGGGTTATGTTTAGGGGAGGGGTTAGGGGATGGAAAATATGATTAGCTCAGTATAAAATTATTATGCCTATGAAAAGTCCTCATAATGATAGCTGTACCTGTGTGTGTGTGTGTGTGTGTGTGTGTGTGTGTGTGTGTGTTTACTGCTTCAGCCGTCTCTCTGGACTGTAGAGTATGAGCAGAGACATATCCCAGTGTTCTGCTCTGCTGCTCTTAATGAGCTTAGTCCTGTTGCTGAAATCTCTCTCTCTCTCCATCTCTCCTCTTTCACAAACACATACGCACAGGATGAGAGTCAGACACAGAAATTAGCAAGAGGAGGAAAGCAGTATATGTTCATTAAATAGATTAAATAACAAGCCACATCTATTTGTCTCTATAACTTCCTGACTCCGGTTTCAGCTTCCATTCACAGTGAGGAGACCAGAACACCGATATCCTCCGTGGTTTGTGGCTTTCCTTCTACTATAGTATTGCAGTCCAGTGGTTGTAAAATAGACTTCAGATTAAGACTGGACATTTTTAGGTACTAGATTTTACAAAACAGTTTCTACATAACCACAAACAACAAACAACCTGCCTGCCCACAACGAAACAGAAAACCCTATCTGACCTAACAAAAAATCATACCAATATGATATTTGACGCATTTAACAGTGAATTAGTACATTTATATGTATGTGCATATATATATATATGTACATACATGTATACATATGCATACATAAACCAAAAAACTTGTTGTTTCTTTGTAATTAATTAATTATGATTTTTTCCTGTGTCTTGCACTCAGTTCCAGTTTTCTACACTTCTGGTCTACATTTGGTAAAATGCAGTGCACTGCTTCAAAAATCATTGGCTCTCTAAGATAAATGCCTTGTGCTTGTACTTCCCCGATTTGTAAGCTGCTCTGGATGAATAAATGTTAATACAAAAGCTACATATGGATAATTCAACCTAGAAACTTTTAAATGCAGGTTTAGTTCAAACTAAAATTACACATCCGCGTCCCTCAGACACAGTCAATGAAAGTCAATTAACCAATCAAGCACACATCTCACAGCCAATTAGATTCTCATCTGAGAAGAGGAAGAAAAGCTAAGTATCGACTAATAATCTGTCTGGTTTTACAATTCTGTACAGTCGCTTGGAGAATAAGAGTGACACTGTATCATATCAGTAATTCACCACAGATCTGGTGTTTCAGCTCAAGGAGGGTGAAGATCAAGATATGCTCTCTATCTCACACACACACACACACACACACACACACACACAGGTAAAAGCACTATGAATAATGAAGGGAGACATGTGGAGAGAAAAACACATCCTTGAAAGAGTAAAGACCTGCTCTCCTCCTCCTCCTCCGTCCTGCCAGTGTCATACTAATGAGACTTTGGTCATAAAAAGATGAGTAGACAAATAAAAAAAAATAATAAATAAATAAAACAATCAAAGGCAAGAAAATAGGGAGAGAGCAAGGGTGAAAAACACAAGCTACACCATGATACCTCTGATTACAAGTGCAGCTTTGCCACAGGATGATAAAGCTCCGGTTAGACAATACTTGTTTCCATTAATATGGAAATGGAAGAAAGCAAGGGTTTTCTGCGATCAGACGAGCAGAATGACAAACAGTTCAAGATAATAGATGCTGGCAGAGTTATTTACAGGAAGGGTGACTTTGAGTTATTAATAATATTCAACTCCAGCGCACCTGTTGACCTCAAGTTGTCCATCCGCTCGCATTGTGTCTGTGAGTATGTGTGGTGTTGTTTGGTCTCATTCTTACAAAAATTAGAGTCATGTTTACTTCTAAACAATCTTTCATGGTAATGTGCTGCATGTAATGAAGATTTTAATGTTTTTAATTAGAATCCATTATCTGTGATCTAGCTGTTCCTGAAGTAATGGTACATCAGTATGTAAATTTGGTGTGTTGACATTTTTCCACTTAAAAATGAATTTGTTTGAAATTATACACCCAAATGAGATGAAAACAAGCGACCATAATCAGTGGTCTACAAAAAGATGAGAAAGGTCCAAATCTCACGGTGGCAACTTGTCAAAATATCGTTGCATAAATATATATAAAATAATTATTTTAACCTGTGTCCCATGTGTCCTGTGTCCTATGACCATGCTAAACCATAAAAATAAAAATGTAACATTTTTAAAATAAAATAAAATAAACAAACAAAAGTAACTGTGTAAAAATAAATTTCAAAAATTAAAAATTGTTTAAAAATAATTTATTGAAAATAAATAAAAATTAAGAGTGAAAATGCAGTTAATAATTATATTTATCATAATTATTTTTACCTGTGTCCCATGGTGTGCTAAAACAAACAAACAAACAAATAAAAGTTATTAGAGGGTGAAAATGGAGATAATAATTATATTTATTTTAACTTGTGTGTCACACAGTGTGCTACAACATACAAACAAATAGTATATAAAATGTAAAAGGGTAAAATGCAGATAATAGTTCATTACATTTATTATAAACAATTTTAACTTCTGTCTCATGGTGTGCTAAAAAAATTACAAGTAAATAAATGATTTATAATATAATGTATAATATATAATATTAAAAAATATAATGTATTTAGTTTGAAAAAATGCATCAATACTTATACTTAAAATTTAATTGTCTACTAAAATTATATTATGTAGTATTTTTTTTAACTTAAATCAAAATAATACCACTGGATTGCCACTGGTGGCTGTTTACAAACCAGGGGCATGACACGAATGTGTCTGTGTCTCTTAATGGCTTAAACTAAGTGGTATTTGAAGTATCACAGGGCCAAGAAAGTCACAAAAGGATGACAGTCATTGCTCATATCAACTAAGAACACACACAACATGCTGTTTACACCCAGCAAGACACAAGTAACACTTACAACAACAGTCATAACAGCAGCCTCTCGGTGTTTGGACACGGTCCATTTTTGTGAACGGAAGTGTGTGTGTTTGTGTGAGTTTCGATGCACTGAGATGAAAAGGATCGAAGTCAAT
Organism: Tor tambroides; assembly: GCA_021397915.2. Lineage (NCBI taxonomy): Eukaryota > Metazoa > Chordata > Actinopteri > Cypriniformes > Cyprinidae > Tor > Tor tambroides. Next base: position 115,061 of record JAFVLL020009006.1, read on the forward strand.
GACTGATCCACGAGCAACAGGCCAGCACAAACAAACACCTGTTCTATCAGCCAATGGGTCAAAGATGAGACGTCCCATTTTGGTCTTCACATCAAATTAAATTGAAAAAAGTGGTTTTAAATACATAAAAGCATATTAAATGCAAGTAAAGTGTCTACTTTAATGTTATAAATAACTTGTGAAAATAAAAACGTCATGTTTCATCATTATTCAGCGTTACAGATATATTTATGTAAAAATGAAACCACATTTTTCTTACCTGTAAATATGTAAAAGAATAATGATTATACTAAATTTTATTATATGTTAAAAGATTAAAAGCTTCTTGCTAACAAATAATGGTTTGAAAGTTAGTAGCAAAGATTGGTAAATAATTCAAATTACAATTAATTAGTTATTGTGGACAGCACTGTGATCCTTAAATAGTCTTTTAATGTCATCTAATGATTGTTGTTCTAAACATGCCTGACAAGATGTTTTGGTATACATACTCATGTTATATAAGCTTTCATTATAGCTCACAGTTTATGCATCCTCTACAATGATTTTTTAACGACAATAATAAGGGAAACCCTTCCAGCACGAGTAGCGAGACGTCATGTTGACACAGCTCAAGAAAGTCGTGGATTACCTTCCAAAACTCCCCAAGAGTGTGTAAGAGTGAGTGTGGCTTATGGCTTAAAAGATCTAGTGAAAGAGTAGAGAGTTTGCTGTGGGATACAGCTAATGCCATTTCATACTTCTTTATTCGGTTTGCTAATAGCCTCTCTGTGGGTCTGTCAGGCTTTGAGGGAGGAACCGAGCTCATCTCTCCTGTTCACTCATCCCTACCTGAACCACAACAGCAAAAGCACTACATTTTTACATCTTCTGAGGAAAATATGAGTAGGGTCTGTGCAAAACTCACAGTCAGGGTGTTGCTGTGCCGTTTCTAGGAGGTGGTTGATAGGTGGCTGCTTACTAGCAGAAGAGCTAGTCTCAGTGTCTTTCCTGTAATGTAGGTCTATGGGATTTACAGTACAAAATGAACAGCACATCACTCCTTAACAAGACAAACAAGGTATGAAGGTATATGCAGTCACATCAGTAGCACAAACTGGACAAGCTAAACACTCTGTTTGTAATACTTTGTTCAAATCACCAATACTCAGTATGAACAATAGTAAAATTACTGTCTTGCTTGTTAGCAAACACCACTAAAAAACGTTGCCTTCACTGAATAATATGGATGGATGGATGGATGGATGGAAGAAAGAAAGAAGCACTTTTATTGTGTATTGCAGTACACCCAAAGCACTTTACAATCATATCGTCTTTTGGACATATTTTTATTTTTTTAGATAAAATGAGACGCTCATTTAATTGATCAATGCTGCCTCAGGGAAGTAGAAGTCAAATACTAATAAATGAACATACAAAAAAAGTGGTCACATGACCCACAGGGGTCCACTTTGTGCACGTCTCCATATTTTGTCCATTGAAAACAGCATTCTTCATCAATTTCTGTACATATAATTGCCTACAAAAAATCTTAGTCACCTTCATTAGAAAGTAAAAAAGTATTTTCAAAAACTTTACATAATATTTCATCAAATGTATCATAGGAAATTACAAAAAACTGCATGGATATTCTCCAAAATGGTGCTACAGTGACGCAGAGAGACACAGAGGAGACGAATTGTTGAAAAAAAAGTTGTTATTTTTATCTTCTTTGTGTACAAAAAGTATTCTTGTCGCTTCATAACATTCAGATTGAACCACTGATGGCAGATGGACTATTTTTGACGATGTCTTTCATACTTTTCTGGGCCTTGATAGTCATTTACTTGGCAGTCAATGGGACAGTCACAAGCCTCCCGGTTTTCATCCAAAATATCTTAAATTGTGTCCCGAAGACGAACGAAGCTTTTACGGGTTTGGAACGACATGATTGATTAATGACAAAATTTTCATTTTGGGGTGGAGTAACCCTTTAAAATTAACTAAAATTAAAACAAAAACTTAAAATATGTCCAAAAATTAATTCAAAGTATTAATGAAATCTATAATAGCATCTCAAGAATACTACAATAATACTGCATAGAACTAATAAAATTCTGTAAGATTTCAATTAAAAGCTATTTGCCAATGGGAGAGAAAAATAATTGAATAATATTTAAAATGAGGAAATCAATAAATGAATCCTGTATCTTAAGGATCTTAAGATGTATTTAGTGTGAAAACAAAAATACTAAAACACACACACACACACAATCTATTTTAGCAGTAATGGTACATAGTACCATAGTAACGTCATCAACCCAGGAGTACCATGCAAGCACCATAACGCTGCTATGTAATCAAAGTACAAAGATGGCATAACCATCTGATGCAATCACTGTCCTACAGAACCGCCAGTACAGTTTAAGTGAAAAGTCCCAGGAAAGCTTGTGGTGATTGATAGTGTTGGTGGTCTGAGGGCAGATTACCCTCTGTGTATCATGTGCTTGGAGCACTTCTCATTATGGCCAGCTGATTTATGAGAAAATTTTCCTCTTAGTACTAGTCAGCAGACATGCACAATACCCTCCGCAGGAATCCAGAGACTTCTAACCGTTCTCTGACTCTGAATGTTCAATAAACATAATAGCAGTGGCAAACGCACGGCAGAGAAAACGGACGATGGGAACTGAATCCCATCCAGAAAGCTAATGAAGCTGTCTGTACAGGCAGATGGTGCGTTTAATTTGGGTGATAGCTGATGTTGGACATGAGATAACATCTGGAGGCGGGTCATGGTTTGGACTTTGTAGTCTTTCCAATTTGCCCCCCAGGTAGGAGCTGAGGGGGTCAAAGGAGTCAAACTGCCCAACGTTCAGACTCAGAGACAGCCTGTCGGTTTGCTTCAGACAGAATGAAGTGGGTCAGGAAATAAATTTTTTAGCGTACAAGATGATTCAAATACAGCACAGAGGTCACTGCCTCTGCTCTAAAGGGGGAATTTGGTCTGCAAGATCATTTTATAATGGCCCATGAAAAGTGTTCATACTTAAATTGGCCTAGAATTCATAATTCACTTTTTTTAAATTTGAATCTGACGTTGTGATGCATGATTTGGAGACAAAAATTGTGATATATCACTAGGATTTCAGTAGAATAAACATTCAGGTTTTAGCTTTTCAAAAGCCCGAAACGGACAGTAATTGTTTCTCATATGGACGTCTGGAGGAGCGAGTTCAAACCCAGGAATGCGCTGCTCACGTGGCCAGTCACATGATTGTCTGCTGTCGATAAAATGAATTTTATTTACAAATTTATTCTTATTATTCTGGTGTTAGGGAGTGCTCAAAAAGGGTTTAAAAACTGAATTTTGAATCGATTTCTTCTCGTAAATTCAAAGATATGGATTTGGACGGCAATTAAATTACCACATGACCTTGGTGTTTGTCAAAAAAACAGTAGGTTATTCGGCCGGGGATTTTTACGAGGGTGGTGAGACATAAACACCGACATTTTGGATTCGGACTGCAATTAAATCACAACTACCCCCTGTAAATGGTGAAAATCACTTACATCCCCCTGAGAAACAATTATCGTCCGAATAGGGCTAAAGAAAGTATTTACTTGTTTCATTTCTCATATATTTTTAGATAACTGGTATCAGTCTCAGACAAGTTTGTTAATTAGTTTGCCAGGTGATCTTAGTTAAAGGGAAATCTATAACAAAAATAACAATTATTAAATTAAATTAAATAGAAATATATTTTAAATTATTATTATTATTATTATTATTATTATTATTTTAATATAATATTATATTATTGTTATTATTATTATTATTATTATGTTCATAATTAGACATATTACCATGTAATATTTTACTGTATAATGAAAAAGAGTATTTAAGAAAACAACAATAATACATTTATTATACAGTACAACTGTAAAATTGCAGTACTAATATTTATGGCTGTCCTAATTTCTTAATTTTCAAATGTTACACTATTGAATTCTATTAAAATGGTAATAAAAATTATTATTATTATTATTATTATTACAATATTATTACTTCTGAAGCTAATGATATGTTAAAAAATACTATTTTAATATGTAATTAAAATGTATGTATAATAAAAAAATGAGCAGAAGAAAAACAAATTCATTTTACATTACTGAACTATTTTAAAATTGTAAAATTGCAATACTAATATTTATGACTGTCTTAAATTCTTCTTTTCCAAATGTGACCCTGGATCACAAAACCAGTCTTAAGTCGCTGGGGTATATTTGTAGCAATAGCCAAAAATACATTGTATGGGTCAAAATTATCCATTTT
>JAFVLL020009007.1:0-10524 GCA_021397915.2 Tor tambroides
AGGCATCACTGCAAGCCGATCTATCGCAGTGGGAGGAGGCGCTTACGTAATTTTCACACGAGAGACAGAAGGGGGCAAGACAGGGGGGAATTGGAGGTCTGAAGGGGCTACAGATAATATAACAACATTACTCAACAATGACAACAAACTATGGAATAGATAACTGCCTATATATTGAAAAAAAAACTTAAGGCAATTCGAATGCAAATAAGACATACAGCGTTCAAGTGCAATCTTGTATCTCCTACTTACTAAGTCTTTATTTTTATGGCTGAAAGTACAACTCTTAACGGTTTAATCATTTTAATGGCATTTAGACTAAATATACCATCTAGAATTGTGTTTTTAAGTGAGATCACAAATTAAAATGGGTTTAGTAGAGGTTTTCTAGTACAAGAACTTGGTACAAAACTTGCTAGCTTTTAAGAACTTGGTACACCATAAGCTTATCAGCGTTTAAAAGTCAAAACTACAACTTCTTAAACCTACTAGACAACAGAAATATGGTTACCAATACATTATAATTTGACCATAATCAAAATTTCCACCTTCCAAATTAAGCCGTTACTTTATAACACATGAATTAGTCCTCACAATTCTAATTTTATTCTTAAGGAAACCTCAAAGATCATGAACTCAGACCTTAGCTTTTGAAAGTCTGGCCTTTTTACACCAAGACATGATCGTCCCAGGAGATTGGCCCAAAGCTAGAGAAGAATGCAGACAGTAAGGAACCGCTGGCTGACACAGACCAATTAAAGCACATCAGATTAAACAGACGCCCCAGTCAGATGGTTTAGCAGATAACGGCATACTCCAAAACCAGACAGTGGTGGAATATTTTTAAACTACTTGCACTCCCATAACAAATCACTTCCATGCAAAATCCTACGCCACCTCTGAGGAAGAGCTAAATGGAAAACAGTAACTCAAAACTGTTTACACGATCCCAAACAGGATGTGATTACGAATTTTGGGAGTTGGACTTCGCCTAAACAAGTTTAGCAACACTATATTTGATACAGCTTGAACTTTGCAAGGATGCATTTTCCATTCATCCAAGTCCTGGCGTGGTCACGCACAACAATTTCCGTCAACACACAGCCAACTTATCAGTACGGTTATTGCAACTTGAGTATAGTAGCTTGTACATAACCAAAGCTATCTAAACATCAGACACTACAGAGGCTAAACAGTTTTTTTTTTTTTTTTGCGGAAAGCAGGTGTGTCTAAAACCAACATCCCTGAGGACACTTACGATTGGCAACGTAAACTTGAAAGACTAAACAACACCACCTGATGGCGGCGTTATAAAACAAAACAGATAGTACTGCACTACAAAGACATGAACTTCTTCCACACCAGCCAGCCAATAACATCTCAGCCAGAAGACAAAATACACGGCCAGATCAAGCAAAGCTTGATGGTTTTCTTGCTTGCCAAACGTAAACACTGACTGTGAATCAACACAAGAATCTAAAAGGAGACGGAAATGATTAAGAGGACAGAACAAAGGACAGATAGATCAGCAAAAAACAAACTCAATTTTTTAATCAAATACATCTGGGACTTTTTCACATTGGCGAGCAACCTTGAAAAACCCTGGAAATTTAGCGATTTGTTATATATAGCAGCACCGCAGTAAAATAAAACTACAACCATATGTAAAGGAAAAAAGGAAACAGCATCTCTCGAGCCATCCACGTGAAGAGCATGCATTGGTCTGCTAGCGTTCGCTAACTTTTGAACAGCCCACTTGCTTAACTTTCCAATTCAAGGTAGAGGTCGAAACTAACACTGGAGAGGGCAAAGTCTGCCCTTAGCAGTAGGGAAAAAGCAAGCTGGGAACACAGTGTCCCAACCAACATTGGTTTGCAACCCCCACGCACTACAAAAAAAAAAAAATCATGAGCTGCATTGATTTTGAACTTCAGATAATGGCTCTTTCTTTTGCCGAAAGTTCTAGGTGTCATCTTAGGACTGATCGCCCAGCATAACCTGGCAAAGCTTCAAGAACATCCTCAACTCCAAGGCACTTCTGTGAACAAATATGCGGAAGAGGATAAAACATCCCAAAACTGGTACCTGTAAAAGAAGCAGTCACAACACACTAGAACCCCCATGCAGCTTGTGAAGTCAGCAATCAGATTGTCCCGTCCTCTGTTGCGCCGGCTTTAAGATGTACTACAGGTAAGCGGCATCCGTTAGAGCGTGAACTCTTGGCATTGCATCTTCGCAGATCTGCAGTGGCGCCCCAAACTGTTTCTCCTCACACTTTCTGACTCCCTCTCCTGTTTCCAGTTGCTGGACCGCACACAGTCGGGGCTTTGTTAAGTGGCAATTTCCCTTGGCGCGGTGCAGACAGAACAACACTTCAGTCAGCAAACAAACACAAGCGTCCGCAGCAGGCGAGCACAACGCATACAGTCGCTCAGCACTTGTGTGTTCCTCTCTGCTGATACCCTCAGTTTCCCCCTCCCATCTTCTCTCTCTCTCTCATTTTACCGCTGTCTCTCTCTTCCTTTCCTCCCTGTCTCACTCTCCTGTTGGCTCTGACTTTGAGGCGGGAGCGCTGGGTTGGCAAATAGACGTGCTGTAAACCGATGACGGCCCACTGCAGGAATATTCTGAGCCAGGAAATTTTTAAGGGCCCAAACAGCCCCTGCAAATGGTGCCTTTAGGGAAATTTTCTTCCCATGAACACTTTCTATGCTCTTAAAGAAAAATGTCAATAAAAACACACTCGCAATGGGTCAGTACCTGGACATAAGTGACCAATTTGAGGGGAAAAAAATACAACTCTAGAGGCAAAGCTATTAAAAACATAAATAGATGATTTTCTGGCATAAGGACTTACAGGGAAACAACAGAAGAACGACGTAATTACTTATTAATACAAAACAAATCAAAGAAAGTAGTTTCTGCTCCTCTAGTATATTATAATGTTCTACTCTAAGCTTAATCCCAAACATTTCCCCTGTCTCTTATTGTTCAGACAAACAATTAGTCCCAAACTCAAAGCATTGGTTGAGTTTGGCAGAGAGCCACATCCTGATTGGCTAGCATGTATGGTCTTGCTTTGTTTTTCCAGAGCCTAGACTTGTCCCAAAGACAGGGTTATTTCTCAGAAGAACTAATGATTAGTTCACCCCAAAAAATCGGTTACATTTTTACATACACATTTCAAGCCACGTGTGCTGTTTTTTCTTCATGTGAGAAAAATTCTGAAGAATCTTCACGCAGCACTTTTCCATACGCAAGTTAGGGATAGGAACAATGTCAGTCAAGCTCCAAATAGGCCAAATATCACAATAAAAGCAAATCTTATTGCTTCTCGCAAAAGTGCAAGCAAACAAACCACATTGGTTCTCATGCATAAACCAAGCACTTTTGATCTTCTGTTAAGTATATTAACTCCAACGGTTCTTGCGTGCATCATTAAATGACATCAAATGGCAACATATCTGACTTGAAAGTTAGAATGGAGGACAAGACTGTCAAATTACTTGTTTTATAAAAACTTTAGAAGACTTAGAATATAGCACAAGTCATACTGACTACACTTATGGTACTTTTTAAGTCAGACATGGACTATTATGAACTGTCACTGCATGGAAAACAGTTTTTGAAAATTATTTTTTAAACCAGTGCTCAAATAAAATAATAACAAACGTTTGAAAAGACATGAAGGTTACTAGAAAAATTACCATATATATATATATATATATATATATATACACACACACACACACATAAAGTGCTGTCAAACGATTAATCGCATTAGTGTTGTCACGATACTGGAATTTCTAACTTCGATACGATACCTTGAAAAATATCGATATTCGATACCATTTTCGATACCACGGAGAAAAAAACTGCCACAATATTAAGGGGGTATTTTTTTTTAATTTAAAGATAAATATAACAAGTCGAGAACATGACAATAATGAGGTATATTTTACATGAACAAAAAATGTCTTGAGGTAGTGCATTTGTTGATTTTATTTATTAATCTTTTATTAATCTTAGTTAAATGTTAATTTAAACTAACATTTAATACATGTACTAATTAAAATCCAAAGTTCTATTTGTTGATATTTTTTTCATTGGACCAGAGCTAACATGATCGTTGTATTTTTATTACGTACTGTTATCAAAGATTAAAATATACTGTAACAAATGCATTGCTCATCGTTCATAAATGCTGGTTAATACATTAACGTTATTTGATGAACAGATTTAAACTCAAATGTGAGTGCATCACATGCGAAAACAATGCTCACTGGATCGACAAGAAGACAAATTGCAGAATTTAAGTAATAATTTTTTGAATAAAGTTAAATAAGCACAAGTTAATTTACATTTGACCACAGTTAAAGTATTTACTTGTTTAAGATTCCCCAGTCAGATTATACTAACTTTAAGAATTACAGTGAAAACACGAGACAACACTCATATCAGCAACAATACTAGGCCATCTTGGTTAATGTTTCAGTAATGTTAAAATGAGAACAGTTACCAACCTCTCGAAATTCTTAATATAGATCCGGGTGTCTGTCTTTCAGGTGCGTTGCTAAATTAGAGGTGTTAGCGCTGCTCTGTAGCAACTCATTTGCTTCATAACCAAAATATTTCCAGATATAGGGCCCTATGAAATCCGTTTTATTTTTTCCCAAATTCCGTTTTAATTTTTTCTACATTCAGTTTTTTCCATTTTAATTTTTCTGGATTCCGTTTTTTTCCGTTTTAATTTTTCTGGACTCTATTTTTAATGGTCAAATTAAATGCTATTAATCAAAAAGCATGTCTAATTCATTAAAATCATGAAAATTATACAATTTAACATTTAATTTATTAAAAGTGTAACAAAAATAACATGTTTAGGGCCGTATGAAATGTTTTATTTTTTTTCTCACCTTATGTTTTATTGTTACCAAATTCTGTGTTTTAGCATGTCTATTATTTGAATGCATACAAACAATTTTTATTTATTCTTACAGTAGCATTATGAAATATGTTTCCCCCCCTCAAACATTTTGACAGGTTGCCGTGAATACCTTTAAAGTTATGTGTGTGTATGATATGACGCTAGTTTTACTCAAATGAAATGGTAAAATGCTCGTAAAGTGCCTTTCAGATCAGTTCTGGAGATGCTGTTCATGTATTTATGTCCTCATCGAGACGGCAGATGCTGAAATCACCGCGAGTAAACAAAACCGCGCGTGCAGCACATTCGCGCAGAACATGCAGGATTCATATTTAAATCAACTTTTGCGGCTTAATATTTACAGATACTAGTTCATATCGCGATTTGATTTAAGTGTAATGACCTACTTTTGATTAATTCATCCAACTTTGACAAATTCCGCGACATTCCGCGTTAAACTGTAAATTCCGTTTTTATGACTGGATTCCGCGATTCCGTCCGCGTTCTCTGCATCGCGTAAATCATAGGGCCCTACAGATAGCACTCCTGCTGTGTTCTTTATCAACCAAAGCCGGTCGCGGGGGCGCCGCACTCGTCACCTTTCTATTCACTTCACTTTTGCTATTTAACCAGAGCGAAGGAGACCAGTGCGGTCACGTGTGGTGTTTGTCAACGCGCCTTTGGAGAGAAGTGCAAGTGACAGCTCGGCTAGTATCGATACTTCGGGAAATTAATATTGGTACCGTTCAGATATTTCAGTATCGATATTTATCGAAATATCGATATTTTTGACAACACTAAATCGCATACAAAATAAGTTTTTGTTTGCATAATGTGTGTTCTGTGTATATATTTATTATGTATATATAAATACACATACATACAGTATATATTTTGAAAATATTTACATGTATTTACATGTCTGTTTATATTCATAATTTATATTCTAAATATATTTAATATATAAACATAACATTTTTCTGAAATATATACATGCATGTGTGTGTTTTTATATATACATAAATATACACAGTGCACACATATATTATGCAAAGAAAAACTTTTATTTTGGATGTGATTAATCGCTTGACAGCACTAATATATATTAGTGCTGTCAAATGATTAATCGCGATTAATTGCATCCAAAATAAAAGTTTTTGTTTACATACTATATGTATGTGTACTGTGTTTATTTATTATGTATATATACACATACACACACATACAGCATATATTTGGAAAATATTTACATGCATATAAATGTATATATTTACATTATTATATTTTATGTTATATATATATATATATATATAAAATATATAAACAGCATATTTTTCTCAAATATATACATTGATGTGTTTGTATTTATATATACATAAGTATATACAGTACACACTCATTATGTAAACAAAAACTTTTATTCTGGATGTGATTAATCGCAATTAATCGTTTGACAGCACTATTAAATATAAAACACCCCTCAGTAAAAGGCTGCCTCTCGTTTGTTTTTATATACATGTAAATATGCACAAAGATGATCAATTACCTAACCACAGAAACAGATTACGTCACCCATTGTGTCAATCTAAAACCACTGAGAGGAGCTAGACCTCAAGCATCAGTTTTAAATCTTAGCCCTCTCTGCATTAACAAAGCAGCAACCACAGTGATCTTCTCCCAGACTCGATGACGTTATCCCTAGCAGCACAGACTGATTACGGAGCAGAAGCTCTGGAGACTACAGCGCCCGTGTGATAAGAACCTTCCCTTTGTGATGAGAAAGCTGCAGAGAGAACTGCTTTCTTCAAGACCTTTTCAGGAAGAAGTAACATTTTGAGAGAACACCAGGGGAAAATTCAAAGGAAAATGGCAAGAAATAACCCTGCATGATCTGAAAGTGCTGAGCATTTCTGAATAAAGCAATCAATTTAAAGCCAGAATAAGGCTGCATGAGTAAACAACTAGTGTGTTTTCTTCTTAAATAGAGCAGGAAAGCATGGTAAATAACAAAGGGCTGAGAAAGTGCATGTGTCTTGTGTCCTAATGATCTGACTATGAATGGACTGGTCACTCAAAGCCTAAATGCTGGACTCATTGAATCCAATGAAAAACAGTTGCGGGGAGGCAGTAGGAACGGATGATGCTATGCATTCGTTTCGGTTCCCTCAATGGAAATAGAAGAAAAGTAACACCCCTCCCTCCCAAAAGCAAGATTTACAGGTTTACTGGTTTATTCCACGAAATCAAACCCGACACTGCCTGGGTCTCATGGTTCGTTAAGAGAAAACGTGGACGTTTTAAACCACGGAATAAGTTCGTAAACTAAATAAACGCTGCGAAATCAATCTGCGTGAGGCTGCTAGCGTGCGTTACACATTGAGCCTGACTAAAACACTAGTGTCTGTTGGGTCATAATCAATTTAAACGCTTTTAAAAGAGTGTCCTGCAGTGGAAACGCGGACTATTCAAACGCCCTGCGTGACCTTACGGAAGCGCGTAATGTAACACATGTGGTTCTAACGGAATGGAACGTAACAATGAAATTCGAACGCGAACGGTTATCATGCGTTTAAAAACCAACAAAAGAATCAAACTCAACATTTGGCGAGAAAAACTTGAATACAAGTCATTCGACTCAATGAACGCATGATTATGCCAGCTCGGCATTTAAAGTGCTTACCTATTTAAGGTGTACGAACCGTTCCGTTTGAACCTCATTTTGGATGATAAAAGTTTGACGATTAAATCCAGAACTGTAAAATATCAGGCTGCTAACGGAGTATGTTACAGTAAGCTGCTGAAACACAAAGAGAGGGGAGTCCTGAGTACGAGACCGCCTCTAATGTCCGTTTGTCTCAGTAGGGCTGGCTTAAAATCAGACAGGGGGATGAGAAGGAGATTAACAACACTTCATTGTTTACCTGTTAAGTTATTTATGGCAAAAGAACGTTTTGCCAAAAGTGTTTTTTCTCAGATACGTTTCTTTTGGCGAAACCGCTGAATGGAGATGTTTGACTGCGCGAGGAAACTGGCAAACAAAAGAGCAAACGTTTTGCCAGACAGACGAGTTTTTAAAGAAAAATTAAGCCGCGTTTAAACATACTGCCACATGCCCGTGCGTTCACGTATTTGTGTGTGTAATGTGTGAGAGAAAGAAAAATGTTGATCATACCACCAACTTCCAATCATTTATCTTCCTCCAAACAGTGAAAGCTCAAAGGATTCTCCTATAAGATAAGTTTTAGCTGTTTCCCAAGACACATATGGGCTAAAAATAGCCGTAATGATATATTTTAGGTTGGTCTCAACCACGAGACCCCACCCAATACAGCAGCACCGACTGGTTCCACTTAACTTAAAGTGCCAGACTAAAAATAGATCCAGACCAAAAGTGAGAGCAGTACAGCTTTGAAAGCAACCAAAAGAATTGTACATTTTTGTGTATTCGGGAAAATGTAAAATAAAATTACTATTAATGCAGCATTTTGTGCAAATTCAAAGGAATGGTTCAGCCAAAAATGTAGATGAGTTTGTTTCTCAATAGGAACAGATTTGGAGAAATGTAACATTACACCACTTGTTCACCAATGGATCCTCTGCAGTGAATGGGTGCCGTCAGAATGAGAGTCCAAACAGCTGATAAAAACATCACAATAACCCAATAAAGTAATCCACACCACTCCAGTCCATCAATTAATGTATTGTGAACCGAAAAGCTGTGTGTTTGTAAGAAAAAAATCCATCGTTATGGCATTTTAAATTTAAACCGTCGCTTCTGCTCACAATATGAGTCCATAATCCATAATTACGCTTTCATTTGTGAAAGTTTATACACCCACCTATATGTTTTGGACTGTTTTTGCTTGTAAAAAGTGCTTGATCTGTGCATATTTCTCTCCTCAGATGACTTTTTCACTCAAAACAGCAATAATAAGAATAGAGGACTCATATTTTGCCTGTAAGCAATGGATTTGTTTCTTTTTGTTTGTTTGTTTCAAAAGATGTGTTTTTTATCAGCTGTTTGGACTCTCATTCTGACGGCACCCATTCACTGCAGAGGATCCACTGGTGGGCAAGTGATGTAATGACAAATTTCATTATGTATCATCCACATCTTGAATTCCCTGAGGGTGAGTAAAGTTTCAGTAAATTTTCATTTTGTTTGTGGTGAACTATTCCTTTAATGGCTTATATTTAATGGCTTTTTTCTTGTTTTTTAAGTGTGTTTTTATTACTTTTTCATTTCTGGTTTCAACAATAAACATGAATGTGAACTGAGTTAAAATGGAATTTATTTCTAAGAAATAATACATTTCATCTTTCAGTGTTATTTTATCATGCATACAGAAATCTGATACAGATTTGTATTAAATGTACACACACAAAAGTGCTTAAGTACAACAATTTATTTATTACCTTAAATCAAACAATAAAACACTGGTGCAATTATGTTTTCTTGCATATTTCTGTGTTTAATTTCAATGAAATGCCATTTAATGAAATCCTCTTCCTGTTCTTCCAGTTCAAATTCCTATTCAGCATCCTGTAGGGTGTGGTGAAACTCTATTCAAATGCACACTCATGAATTGAAAGGGAGCCAGATCTTACATTCGTGTGTGTCTTGCGGCGATCACACAGAATATGATGAATGCGTTTCTCTCTCTGTAGGTGAGTCTCTTGTGGAGAGCTTGGCCGGCTGGCAGGACCCTTATTATAATTACAGCTAGCTGGCAGTGTCCTGAGTGATCGATCCCTGCGGCTTCAGTCTGCAAAGAGTTATGCAATCCTCAGCGAGAACCATCAGTGCACCAGGACAAACCAGCCATGCAATCCTGGGACAGACTGCTATTTACTGTGCAACATGGACACACACACACACACACACTTTCCAGTTTCATAAATGCAAGACATCTGGTTATGGCTAAACCTTTGAAAGCTGTTTTCTTGTGCTTTAAATGCAATATGATGAGTTTTAAAGCTGGTTATTCTTATCACATTTCAAATTACTATATGAAATACAAGGCTGTTTACTCTGTATCTGGGTAACAGGGCAAGAGCCCACTGTTTTCGGCAGAGTTAAAGCTCAGTATCATTTCAGAGACCGATTTGGGAAATTTTGTCTGCCAAACTCTTACAAAACTCAAGTGCAAGTCTCCCACATGCACCATCCATCACTAGGGTAAGAGGTAAATGTCATGTTCGAGAACAAGATGGAAGACCAAGAAAACTGCTCAGGGGAGAATAAAGTCAAATATTCCATAACATTAAATCCAACAGCACTCAAAAATATGTTTGTTCACAAACACACACAAAAAAAGAAATCTTACTGAGGGCCAGGGTTGCCAGGTATGTGCAACAAAATCAACCCAATTGCAAATCAAAACTAGCCAAAATGTGTTTTTTTTTTTCTCCTTGGTTTTCCTCTCCGTCGGGAGTCCCCTCCATTGAAAATGCATTCCAGGGAGATCACTTTAACCCGCGGACTAAAAAACAACCCATGGCAAAAGCGTAAAATTATTACAATTTTGTGGGACAATTGCAAACTTGGCAACACTGCTAAGGGCTTAATGAGCAAGACTAGTTCTTTCAACACATCT
>JAFVLL020009008.1:0-15094 GCA_021397915.2 Tor tambroides
GTGTGGGTTCTGGCCAGCTCTTTGGAGATGTGTGTGGTTATGTTATTGAAGAGAAAAGCTGGCATGGGGAATTTTACTTGGTTTTGCTGTCTAAATCACATTGACTCATCCACACTTGGGAAGCCAAAGCTGATTTTCCTCCTTTCTGCTTAGAAGTGTGTGAAAGGGAAATGCTGGAAAAACCAGGTCATACCAGCCTAAGGTGGTCAAGCTAGTCAAATAGTGAAAGCTGTGTTTTGATATATGGTTACATTTGGGTTGCATTTCATGAACCCTTTGTACTACATGTTAAATAAATCATGAAGTGTGAATTCACAAAGAAATACATTTTTGTGCAGATATGAACTCATAATGAGTTTTTGATCAACAAATATAATATAATATAATTTAGCCTATTCAAATATCCTGTTTTATAAGGTTCTATTTTACTCTCTTACTTTGTTTCTCTGTTCAATCTCCGTGAATGTTTCTGACACGTTATAGATTACTGTTTGATGATTTTAATTATGTTGATGTGTTTCCTTATAAACTAGGACTACCACACAACTCTCTCTCTCTCTCTCTCTCCTAACAGACATTATTATATTTACAGACACATATACATATTCAAATGCACACACAAAACAAAATGCAACTCTGCATTCCTGTTCCAAACATGTCAGTTTCTCTGATTGTGTAATCCATCCTGCTGGCTGAACCGGTTCTTCTCCAACCATTCATGCTCGTGAGTCATAAATTAAGAAATTGCATCTCATACAACCGTCTGCTTATCTTGCTCAAGTATAAAATGAGAGTGCGTTAAGAGCGTATTGTTTAATTCCTAGACTCCCTGGCCACTCAGCCCCTGTTATTACAAAAAGAAAAAAGTTCTAAACACTCAATCGTTTTTCTGGCTGTTAGCTTCAAAATCTCTCCATCTAAATCGGTCGCGCTTCTCCAAACATTCACAAAAACACCCACGTAACGGTCACTGTGTACACAACTGCTTTTCTATAAATGACTTTTTCTTGAATAATCAGAACAAAGCCCTTAAAGCCACATGCATCGACCTGCTGCTACCACAGAAACAATCTCCTGCTTGTTATTATATGACCATGGACTAATGAAATGCCCTTTGATACAGTTTTAATTTCAGCTTTTGTTGTTCCTCTTACAGTTCAGAGGAACACTGGAGGGCATAAAACTGAGACACAGAAAAGATATAGACACATAGTCTGGAAGACTTAATGCAAGATGGACAGATAGATGGAGAACAAGGGCACATTGGGAGATTGAAAAGAGCAATGTGCTCTCTGGATGATGAAACGTGTGTGTCATCCTGAAAGAGTGTGTGTATGCGTCTTGAAACAGTGGCATGGGTCTTCAGAGTTTCTGAGAACGAATCGCACGTGTGTGTGCACGCACGCCTGCACTAAATGGATCAGGGCTTGAATTCATGCATTTTTGGACTTTTTCCACCTCTTTTGTGTCTCAAAACCTCAAGATGTTCCAAACCTGAGTCTCTTTTTTCTGTTGAGCACAAAATAAGATATCTTGAAGAATGTTGGTAACAAAACTGTTGACGGTATAGCCATCGACTTCCATAGTATGGAAAAAAATATTATGGAAGTCAATGGCTACCGTCATCTCATAAGTGAGGTCCAATGATCAATCAATTCCAAAAACTAATACAAAACTTGTACTAACGGAAAGAAAACAGGTTGATAAAAGATCAAATATAGATTATTGAGAAATGTATAATTTTTCAATTTTTGTAGGCTGGTTATATTTGACTGAGAACACTGCAAATGTGACATGGTGGGGAAAAAAATCCCCCAAAAATATGAAAATGATCATATTTTTTAGTTTAGTTTTTAAGTTAATTTGTTTTAATCTAGTGTGATAACATTAACTAGTCAAAATGACCAGAACACAACATGAGGGTTAAATGTTAAAATAAATGTTAAAAAAAAGTACTGAGAAGTACTTGAAGTTTAAGGGGAATTTTTTTTTTTCTCAGTATGAAAGCAATGGATGTCAATAGATAGCTCCCTGATAGAAAAAGTGTGTGTTTCTGCAGTAAATATGGGGATTGCATAAGAAACTGAGTGCTAACAGAAAGGTTCTGGTCTGTTTACTGTCTAGTTAAAATATTGCCTGCACTGCAACACACACGCACACACACACACATTCTATCTTTCAAAACACAGCCGCTGACATCTAAATGCTGTAATTGGTATTGCATTCATAATGTAGCACGTTCACCTTTTAGGGGACCATAAATCAGCAAACATCTTCCTAATACTGCTCAACATCAATCATGCGCTGTTTGTTTAATACATGGCCAAACACACTCTCAGTGAATGCTCATCGCTTGTTTTTAAAGGGCTTCGGAAAGGCTCTTCCATAATGCTGTGGTGAATGTGCTCGTGGGTGGTTTTTGCTGGTCCAATTATGAACCACTTCAAAATCAGAATCAGCGCTCGGAGTATGTAGAGCTGACTGATTAAGGTGTGTGAGGGTCAGCTTTTGCCTACGTGGAAGGGAACAAATGTCCCCACAAGGATAGTATAACCTCAAATCAACTACATTATGTGGTCCCATGAGGAAAACCGCTTCATAAACATAATAAATATTTTAATTAAAAAATGTAAAAATGCATCAAGGATACAGTGAGAGTTACATTTAGGGGTAGAGGATAGAAAACATCATCAACTTGGCATAAAAACAATAGAAATCAATGGAAACCCCCCATTGTGATCAATCAATCAATCAATCAATCAATCAATCAATCAATCAATCAATCATTTTTACTGACCTAGCTGGGCCAGTAGATTTTTGTTTCAGCAGCATATGTTTGTGTCAGAAAAGAGAGATAAATTATCTATTAATCAAAAAAAAATTGTTAAATAATAAAAAATAAAAATAATCATTCATAATGTAAAGTAAAAAAAGTTTGTGTATTACATGTATTATTATACATTTAACATAATGTAAATGTTCAATGTTATGTAACTTGTAAATAGTTATATTTATCTTTTTACACCGAGTAGCCTAAGTGATGAAAAACGAAGGCATATGCTGCAGAACATTACTGATTTGTTTATAATTTTTCAACCCTCTAACTGATGCTCCCAAGACTATCACAAGTCATTCTTGCAATTTCAACAAATCCTCATTTATATTAGCCAGCTACATATATTAACTTGGTGACACATTTAAATCAGCATAATTCACAACAGCACATTCAATATATCATAGAAATCCAGATGTTTAAGCTTGCAAGTCATAAAAAACACATGCACAGGATCAGCGTGCGTAAGATGGACAGGAACAGTCAATCTGCTGTCTTAAAACCTGGCTCATCTTTATTATTGAGCCTTGATGTTTAGGAGGTTAGTTTTGACATTTTTACAGTGGATTTGTTACATGATGCTTTCTAATCTAACAGTAAATGCTCACCTCACTTGTAGTAATATATTACAGACAGTAGAAAGTAAACTCATCTTCCAGAACTGAATATGCTCAGGGTGTTCAGTCAAACTGAAGTAGCTCAGCAGGAACAAGGTTTAGCTGGGAACGGCCATGCGTGCCAGAGAGTGAGAACTGACCACAATACTTCTTATTAGTAGGATTTCCTGTATAAAGCCCCTTTGGCATTAAGTGGGTCATACAGTGGGTTAGCCATAGAGGATTTATGAAGTATTAATGCCTGCAGCTGTGGTTATTGGAATTTATTCATTATGGAAATTATGTTGGCTTTTTAAGCCCTCTGTAATGAGTGTAGTGGCATGAGGGTTTTGACTGCATGTTCTACTGTCCAAGTACAAGAACTATGAATCTGATGGCTAAAGTCCATTCATGAGGGCTAGGCTGAATAATTTGCCCTTTGAAAATGTTATCTAATCTCCCATAATCCTCAGAGTCCACCTGATCATCTGAAGCGGTGCAGTTCAGGGTAAAGTAGGCCACAGTGTAGTGGGGGTCAGATTTTGATTACACTTTGGGGCCCAGATGTCCCCACAAGGATATGAAAACCTGAAACCACCTACATTATGAGGAGCAGCCGGGAGGAAATCTTGACAAAATTAATAAAAATACTTAGTCTTAATTAAAACACAAGGTTTGCATGACAGAACTAAATCAAGATTTTGCTATCTAAAATAAATCAGTTGTTGTATTTATTTTTATTTTTATTTAACTGGATATATTTTTCTTTTTTTCAGTATAGAAATATTAATATATTTCAGTATTGAAAATGTTTTTTTTTTTAAATTATGTATAAATATTATGTAAAATGTTATTTTATTGCAGCAATGTTTTGTATCTTGTTTACTGTCCAGTTATGCAATATTATATATATTAGCTTTACTGTATCGGCCTCTGCATTGGCATTGGACATAAAAAAAGCTAAAATAAATGCATGTAATCATTGCAAATAAGATGCATAGAATATTGCATATATATCCAGTTATGCAACATTATGTATATTAGCTTTACTGTATATAGGCCTGCGTTATTATTATTTATGTATTTATATTAACTTATATTTATTATTTTTTACTTTAGATTAATGAAATATCTCTAATGTTCCATGTTTAAAAAGATTTTTCAAAGTTGTAAGTACAATTACAAATGAAAAAGATTATTGGAGTACATTTTACAAGAAAATACTATATAGTTTTTTTTATACTTAAAAATTCCATGTGTGTTACTTGCTGTTTCTTTGTACTTATATTTGTGTAATTTACTAGTAATTTCTGATTGAAAATTGTTTCTACACCATTTTTTTCTGTGTAGTTTAAAAAATGTTTAGTATCCATCAATTAGGCGCATTTTTAAGGCAGGTTTTGTGACTGACACAGGTGGAACTACTACTTTTTTAATCAACTGAGTAAAGACTGTCAACCAATATTGATAATGTCAAAATATCCACTGCTTATTTGACCTGCCCAGTAAGTCGTTCTATCACTAGTCAGCGATTTTACAAATAAATTCAGCTCTGGGCAAATTGAATTGACCCCTATGTGATCTTTCTGACAGATTTCTATTGTATTATTTGCTCCCCAAACCCCTCTTTAGCAGTAATAATCACTTTTTCTCTCTCTCTTTCGCTCTATCTCTTTCCCCATCTCTCTGAAGACTGCTGAATCTGTCAGCGCTGGTAAAGTTATTGACTTTTACCCACAATCCTGTGCAAAGGAGAGACTTTTCTGTAGAAAGACTGGGAGTCACACCCAATAAGGTGTGTGTGTGTGCGTGTGTGTTGGCCTGCGGCATTAGAGTCTTGGCTAATTAAACCCCAGTGTAATTTATTAATACAATGTGTTCTGGATGGAGCTGCCGGTTGTGTGTTTAAGTGAGAGCAATTAGGAAACCTATCAAGTGGAAAAGATACGTTATCTCTGCAGTAAACTCCATAGCTGGAGGGGAAACGGGGAGAGAGAGGGATGGAAAAGGACTAATAGATAACAGAGGAAGCTTTTCCTTGCTTCACCGCTTCCGAGAAAACTCTTCGCCCCCTAAACTAGTCAACAAACTCTTGTTCCACGCTTTTAACTCTTTAACTGCAAGATTACACGATCAATGTTTTGTTTGGCTGTATGCTTGATTTTATGCACCTGCAACTGTTTTGTCTAGTCAAAGTCAATGGGGACCAAAACAACATTCATTTCACAGTTTACTTGTTTCAAAGTTGTTGATACAACTTGCAGTTTCTTGCAAACTTACAGAGTTAAGTTAAGATTTCACCATATCACATAGTTTTTTTATCTGTCTGTCTGTCTGTCTGTCTCTCTCTCTTTCTCTCTCTCTCTCTCTACCTAATTTATCTTTCCACCTAATTTCATGTTTAATTCGACATGTTACTTCCCATTTCTTTGTAATTATTTGTGAAATTTACTAGAAATTTTGCGAGTCAGAACTGTTTCAAAGCAAATTTATTTAAATCATATTTGAATGAACTCTGCCTTTAATTAGAAATAACCTTCCACATACTTTTGTCCATGTACTTTATGCACCCATCTGTTCACTCATTTTGTTCTCTTCCTCCATCTAAATGCTTGTTTTTGCTCTTCTAGCTGGCAAGCGAAGCCAAGTTAGTCTGTCGATAGTCTGGAATGTGGATCGCTGTGTTATTTTACACTCCCATCAGGGGCACGATCCCACCAGTGGACACACACACAAAGGCGGCCTTGTCGTGGCGGTGCCGAGTCGTACTTGGCTTCCTCTGTCTCTAATTGTCTCCCTCTCGTCCTTTCCAGCAGTTTCTCTCTGTCTTTTGTTAACATGCTAGCACACGTGCACAATCGCTCACAGCTAGCGCTAAGTGGTAACCATCTACCCTAGCATTACTTCAAGGGCACTCTGAAGCGAACGGTTCTTTAGTATTCAATTTTGTTATATTATCACGGACCTGCCAGATAAAAGTACTTAAAATGACGCTGAGTACAGCAGCGCACGTTGTAAACTATTCACATTCACGTCGAGGTTTCATTCGGGCGAAGTCGAGGCACACGGAGGTGCGAAGACAATCCCTTAACTTTGTCTGTGCGCGTGCATATTCGAGGTAATGGCTCGGGGGATCCTCTCTGTATTCTTAGCTTGTTGAAGGCGCTGAAGTGGAGAGAATTATAGATTCGGCACAATGAGCAGTCAAATTTAATCAACATGCCTGCTGTTTTCCATGAGCCACTGGGAGAGATGACACAGCTCCACGCCACTGCCTGCGCGTGTCTGTGCGCATATGTGCATGCCATGAGTTTGTTTCTGATGTGTAGCAGACTGCGAAGGAACCAAACTTGTCAACATTTGTTAGTGTTTGAGTTATTCAGGTGTGAATGAGGCGATGTGAAATTGGATTTGTGGATGAGTCGCCTCAGACCATAGATCGGTTTTCATTTAGAAAAAGGATCAAGCCAATGTAGCAGTTTAGAATATAGTCAAAATTACTTTCTTACTTAATTCTTGGTGCATTCCTAATGTTGAACATTAGCTGACTGGACATTTTAAGGAAGGGGTTTTCGAATTCAGTGATGCCAAAGACTTAGAAATAATGTCCCATTGCAAGGGACCCACTTTCTAAATTTAATGGAAGCTATTCACACATTATATTAAACATAGGAGTAGGTGAGGCTATTTTTAACTTGAATGAAAAGCTTCCAGTGCTGCTTCCAATTGCTTTAGCAGTACGAAAAATGTTATGCCATTTGATATTGGAAAATTATATTTGTTATATTTTTTTATTTCTATAATCAAAAGTCTCGCACATTCATTGGAAGTAGCTTGCTTCTATCTTGTAAAATAAGGATATATTTTCATGTAAAATACCCATCTATACTGTGAGAAAAAGTGTGATATTAATGGCATTAATGTCTATGAAAATTTGGCAACACTTTAGATTAGAGAACACATTCACTATGAACTAAGAGTTTCCCCTCAATAAACTCGTAATTTGCTGCTTATTAATAGTTATTAAGGTAGTTGTTAAATTTAGGTATTGGGTCTGGTTAAGGGATCTAGAACCTCTAATAATCAGCAAATATGTTAGTAATATGCATGCCAATAAGCAACTAGTTAATAGTGAGAATTGGATCTTAAAATAAAGTTATAAATAAACAACAAAAGTTAACCATTAGTTGCTTTGAACAACAAAATAATAAGCCATAAAATACACTAATAATAACATGGAAAAATAGCAATAATAATAGAAAGAAAATAGAAACTAAAAGCATATAAACTTAAAAAATGTTTTGAAATAAGTACATCATCCTTTTTTATATTAAATAATTGCCTTTTATTGCCACTTTAATAGAAGCAAAACAAATTATTACATTTGAAATATTTGAAAAGTATTTTTTCTATCCACTGTGAGAGTACAGTTTAAAAAAATCATATTTAATTTATTTGTAATGTGCTTTTCACAGTTAATATTGTTAATTAGTTTATTTGTTATTTAATTATTGTGCCAAACATATATTGTGTGTGTGTGTGTTTGTGTATACATTTCTGTGGACCCCCAGCACCTTTGCTGTTCCTGGTCTCCCAAGTTGCTAGAAAATGATGCCAAATTGTTGATCTCACTTAAGTTTGATGTGTGACCTCGAATCATTCCAGTGGTTATTTTCAAGTAGCCGGTGGAATATTTCCAAATTGCCTAGAATGCAGCATGAAAGCCTGAATATCTCTGTCGTATTTGGAGATTAATGGGGATGGGCTGATATACCAGGACATTAATGAACTCTGTCCTTAACAAGAGTCGTTTAGATTACATTAGCATAACACAGACTCTCTATCCTCATGGCTCCGTCGATCCTACGATCTTCCAGCATGCACGTCACGCTTGCGCACATGCACGCTCCGCTTTGATCCCTGCCCGTGTAACAGCAGTTGATGTGTTGCTGACAAATTGCATCAAAATTGTTTTTGAGGAGATTTATGAAACTAAACTGCATTTGGGCATTCTGCGCTCGAACCTGGCTTATGAAAGCCTGGGCTACGTGTTTCACTCACTTTCATCTCCCATTCACTCTCTCTCTCTCTCTGCGGCTGACAGCTGTAGAATAGAGTGATTATCTGCAGCACCAGTGATTGAGCGCAAAAAAGCAGGAGTGCGAGAGGGAAAGACAGCAAGAGGCAGAGATTGTGATTGAGATGTTTCAGGAACGCTAATGAGGAAGAGGGTAAATTCAGCAGCTTCATGAAGGCACAAATACAGACGGTCTGTCTAGAGGAGAGGGTGAGATGCTCTTTATCTGTTTGTTTGTCCCCTTCGTCCTCCTGCTGACCATCAGTGCCCTGAACTAGTTCATATCCAGCCAGAGTAATTACCTTAACCTTTGCACTCGTCTCTCACTTGATTGGGACCAGCTGGGTAGTGAACACACTCTCCTTCACTCTCTCTTCATCCCTCACACACACACACACACACACACACACACACACACACACACACACACACATGTTAGACAAGGGCATTCTTGCTATTAACCTCAATCTGTAAGTGCCTCAGTGCAGCTTTGCTCAGTCGTAAACACTTTAATTGTCCGTCCTGCATCTCTGTCCCGATTCTCCTTCATTTTCCAGTCAAACACCAAACACTTTACAGGGATATGAGATGTGTATTTAAACTTATATATTTATATTCTGTCATAATTTACTCACCCTCATGAGTAAAGATTTTTAAAGATTTTAAAACTATTTAGATTTATAAGTGTGTGTGTGTGTGTGTGTATATATATGTGTGTGTGTGTATGTATGTATGTATGTATGTATGTATATATGTATATGTATGTATATATATATATATATATATATATATATATATATATATATATATATATACGATTACTGAGTCAAAAAGTTTGGAAACATTACTATTTATAAGTGTGTGTGTGTGTGTGTGTATATATTTGTAATGTTTTTGAAAAGAAGTCTCTTCTGCTCATCAAGCCTGATTTATTTGATCAAAAATACAGAAAAAAAAATGCAAAATGTTATTACAATATAAAATAATGGTTTCTATTTTAATATACTTTAAAGTATAATTTATTTCTGTGATGAAAAACTGAATTTCCATCAGCCATTACTCCTGTCTAAAGTGTCACATGATCCTTCAGAAATCATTCTAATATGCTGATTTATTATCAGTGCTGGAAACTGTTGAGCTGCTTAATATTTTTTTAGAACCTGTGATATTTTTTTCAGGATTCTTTTTATGAATAAAATGTTAAAAAAAGAAGAGAATTTATTTATAATAGAAATCTTTTCTAACAATATACAGTACTGTTCAAAAGTTTGGGGTCAGTACATTTTTATTCTTTCTTTTTTTTGAAAGAAATTAAACCTTTTATTCAGCCAGGATGTGTTAAATTGATAAGAAGTGATATCAAAGATTTATATTGTTAGAAAACATTTGTATTTTAAATAAATGCTGTTCTTTTTAATCTTTTATTCATCAAAAATACTCTCCCTGAAAAAAGTGGCAGTTTTCAAAAAAATATTTAACGGCGTGTTTTAACGTGATAATTCTAATAATAAATCAGCATATATTAGAATAGGGAATCCCTGTCCATAGTGTATAGTGTGTGTCTCGTCCGGGAGAGAGGGGGATATATAAATAATCTATTTAAAAATTATATATTAAGGACGCGGGGGGGTTTATTATGTTATATTGTAATAACATTTGAATTACTGTTTCTTCTATTTTAAAAAAATTAATGTATACGAACTAACCGATGAGAATAATAAAAACATTACAAATATTGTGTTTTCATACCTGTACTGTGTGTATGTATATGTATATGTATATATATATATATATATATATATATATATATATATATATATATATATAATATATATATTAGTGCTGTCAAACTATATATTAAAATTATTTATATATATATATATAAATTAAGTATTAAGAACCAAGGGTTTCCAAATTTTGAATGGGGTTATTTTAATAATTTCAGCTATTTTTTTTTTGTCTTGTGTAAAATATCTTACTCGGGACAGTACTACATAAAAAATAACATGCATTTTGTATGATCTCTCTTATTTTGTTAAAATTACTGACATTTTCACAGATTCTGCAAGGGGTTCACAAACTTTCAAGCAGCACTATATATACACACACACGCCATCAACTTTTATGGGAGAAAAATTCAATAAAATATCTGATTTTTTTTTTGTGCATGACCTGATTATTCTCAAAATGAAACTGAATGGATACATGGGCTTCTGAGCTCCAAAATGACAAAAAAGCAGCATAAATGTTTTATTACAATAGTCTGTAAACTATATTTCATGTCTTCTGAAGTCATATGTTAGATTTTTCTGAAGAAGGAATTAAAATGTAAGCTGTTCATTTAATTTTCATTTATACATTGGCAAAATTCAGGTCATTGACAAAGTAATGGAGTGTATTTTAAACTCACATTTGAATATCTTGTTCGCCACTGTCTGATACGTTTAGTTAAGATGATATGTTGGGTCCTTTTAAACTATAATTATGACACCATACAGTCTCGTTGACATCACAGACACATGCCAGTGAAGGCCACGTAAGTCCACTTTGAATGTGCCATTTGGGACAGAGCCAAAGTGAGAGGCAAATCTTCCAAGAGACTGGGATAGTTTAAATCTCTCCTTTTTACATATTCAAAGAGCTCTTTCAGTACTGGCCTGAATTTACCTGCGCGTGTCCAGCCACTCGTGGTCCCTCTGATCCCAGCCTTAATTAGTCTGCCGGTCTCACCCGTCAATCATTCCAAGCCGTCCGTGGAGACAGTCATTGAAAAGCAAAGGAAGAGGCGGCCATGACAGGAGGGCAGAACCTGGCATTCCTCTCTGCATTAACAAACAGCAAGTTTTAAAGGTGAAGTGTGTGATTTCTATGCCAATAGCATCACCAAACGGAATCACTAAAATACTGGCTATTTTCAGTCTGAGTAGATCTAGAACACCTGGAGAAATCAATCTGTTAGCATTGGTTAGCATGTGAATTCTGAAGAGCCCTCAAAAAAATTGGGCAAAACTTCTACTAGAGTATAGTACAGTGCTGCACAATATTGGGAAAAAAACGACAAGGAAATTGAGTTTTTCTTCAATATGAAAAAATAAAGGAAATTTTTCAAGATAACCTACATAGCTTTATTTAGAAATAATTAATCACTCTTCATTATTGGGTGATTTTGTTGAGGAATGCATCTGCTTAGAAAAAAATAATGAATAACCTGAAAAAAACATTTTATTATTATTATTTTTTTTTTTAGGTTGAACGATAAAAGGATAAAAGAAATTGAATAATAAAGAAACGTATAAAATTGTGTATTTAACAAAAATCCTTTTATTTTATAGTAATTTTTTAATCTTATTTGATTAATTTTTTATGCTAAATGATTAAATGTTTGGCCATTTTCCAAATATCTGTGCTGCCAGTTTTAGAGTGAAGCTCAGCACTATGTTTATTTACACGCTTACAGCTCATTATAAAGTGCTTCAGCATCAGTCAAATTGGCATAAAGTTTATTTAAAACAATTTTAAACAATTAAAACAGCCTTCGCAATTTGACTATAGCAGTAATCCATGTCGTAATATAGTTTTTTTATTTTAATATATGCGGTGCGGCCCTAAAGTACAATAAATTATTGTGAATTTAATTGAATCACTTTTTTTTTTAGCAGAACAATGTAGTAACATCCATCTACCAGTCGGGGCTAACTGAACCATGCTAACCACCCAAACCAAACATGTTTCAGACAGGTTTCCCGAACAAACCCCTATCTGCCGTTGGCAAACTGTATGTTGTCTCTATGTATACACATAAGCTGAGAGAGGAAAAAGTAAGACCCAGTTTAATGAGAAAAATATGAGGGAATATTGTAAATGATACATGAGTTAGCTGTGGAGAGAGTGAGGAAACAAGCTGCTACGGAGGGTCAATCAAAGTTTGTATGCGAGAGGGGAAGTCTGCTTGGGAGTTTGAGAGAAGATGTGGGGTTTACTATTAACTCGGCTGAGAAATTTCAGCGTAATGCCCTGCGGTAAGAGTAGTGCTGGTTCAGCACTTGTCTGCTTGTGTACTGAGCTACCAGTCATGTTGTTTCTTAACACAGAGAGAAGGAATAACACACTGGTGCTCATGATCTGAACTGCAATACACACTCCCACTCACAACGTGGGCATCAAACGCAGGCCTCCTTTCTTGTTCATACTTCTGCTGCATTGCGAGTTCATTTACCGGCAGCTCAGGTTGAGAGAGCCCTAAAGTAATTCAGAGGAAATGTGTTTGGTTTGGCTCCGGATCAGAAAAGCATTGAGAAATGAAGGAAATACCATCTGAGCCATGCCCTCAGTTGTAAATCCAAGGAATACAGCCATACAGAAACATGCAAACACACTTCCTATTCATTCTTGTTGAGACGTTTTGAAGGGTGAGTGCTGGTCACGTGTCTAGGCCTCAGTGGAGCCACATGTAGGCAGGATGGTCTGGCAATGTGTGCTTGTTTGTGTATGAGTGTTGATAAAACTAGATTTTCTGAAGATTGCGAGTGGTGTTTGGAGAACTCACTGCAACAATGCTAGGGTGTTTTGGGTGGTTGCCAGGGTGTTACTAAGATCATGCTAAGAAGTGTTTTTTAGCAAGTTGCTATGTGGTTGTCTTAAGGATGCTTGCTAAGGTGTTTATGGTGGTGCTGACTGTTCCACTGTCCATAGGTTTCTGTGATATTCTGGAATCTTAAAGGGTTACTCCGCCCCAAAATGAAAATTTTGTCATTAATCACTTACCCCCATGTAGTTCCAAACCCGTAAAAGCTTTGTTTGTCTTCAGAACACAATTTAAGATATTTTGGATGAAAACCGGGAGGCTTGTGACTGTCCCATTGACTGCCAAGCAATTAACACTGTCAAGACCCAGAAAAGGATAAAAAACATTGTCAGAATAGTCCATCTGCCATCAGTGGTTCAACCATAACGTTATGAAGCTACGAGAATACTTTTTGTACGCAAAGAAAAAAAATAACGACTTTATTCAACAATTCATCTCCTCTGTGTCAGCGTAGCGCCATTTTGGAGAGTATCCGCTGGATGCAAGCAGCGTATGCTGTTCTGTGTCAGCTGCACCTCACGGATACGTCTTTTACGTTTGTTTACGCTTTGATTTGAACGAAAATAGTGTATCTGACAATACCTTAAATTGTGTTCCAAAGACGAACGAAACTTTTACGAGTTTGAAACGACGTGGGGGGTAAGTGATTAATGACAAAATTTTCATTTTGGGGTGGAGTAAACCTTTAAGTTTGCCAATAACAAAAAACATTCTTAAAAAATGTTCTTAAATTACCTTTTAAAGTCGCTATAGCTTCTCACTTAATGGGATAGTTCACCCTAGAATGTAAATTCTGTCATTTACTCACACTCATGCTTGTTCCAAACCAGTATGACTTACTTTCTTTACTCTTAAAAGTAAAGGTTCCAAAATAAGTTTTTCGCAGCAATGTTGTAGAAGAACCATTTTTGGTTCCCCAAAGAACCTTTCAGTTAACAGTTCTTAAAAGAACCATTGTGAAGAACATTTAAAGAACATCCTAAGAACCTTTTTTCTGCTATAAAAAGAAAAAAACTTGTGCAGAGGAGGATTCGTGGAGGTTAAAGGTTTTTCATTGAACCATAGATTCCAATAAAGAGCTTTGTTTTAAAATTGTTCTGTGGAATTAATGAAGATCTTTTGAACTTTTTAGAATTTATCCTAAATGTATCCTACTTTAATTATTTTCTTAAGAACAGTTGTTTTTGAATGCAATACTTGGGGCTAAGCCTGAGAATGCGCTAGCAACAGGAAAGCCTGCCTTAGCTAGCGCCACCAATGACTAATGTTTGTTAACATGCAAATCAAGGAGTGTGTCATAAAGCACACTGCATTCTTTTGTGATCACATGACTTGCTTAGTCAGAGCCGTGTGGCAATCTCAGCACAAATATCAAGTCTATACTGAGAGACTGGCATCATTGTTCCTGTTAATAATTTGGTCTTGTGTTTGAAGGGAAGAGAGGGATTGTCAGTCTAAATATTCATAATGAAACTTGACAATTTGCCAAAATCTATCCTTCCTGTCACTTTTTTTTAAACCCGTACAGTCCAGACAAATCACCCATGTGCTCTGAATCAGCAGCAAAGACCGCCTCCTGTTAACAGTTAACATTAGACTCTCACACACGCAAAATTTAACACACTCTCCCCCACAGTAACCTCTAATCTCATTGCAAACCATGCACGGCAGGGCTCTGACAGACACTAAGTAAAGAGAAAAAGCCTGTCACTTCTGCCCTGCCTCATATCGTGTCTCTGGAGTCCCGTCATTAAAGCCAATAAGAGCTGTAATATCCGCTAAACTCTTAGCATGAATTCTTTATGAGCTCTGGGCTCAGGATTGTGGTGTCTGAGAGACTCCTGCCATTCGATTTGAAGTGAAAGTATTTGCTCTGGCAATCTAAACATCGCAGCCAGTAGGGCTGGCTATCGAGTTCGATACTTTTTAGGCACCGACCGAATTGCCTCGATTCCACCGAGTATCGAAAAACGTCTTGTCGTTCGGTACCAAATTTCGATACC
>JAFVLL020009009.1:0-15112 GCA_021397915.2 Tor tambroides
ACTAAATTTCTAACCGGCATGCACTGCTTCAAGTCAGGCGCCGATCGGTCTGCTAAGTGCTGCATGAAGTCGAACGCACCTAGTGATGGAAAGTCCGATTCATTTCTGCGAATCGGTTCTTTTGAACAGCTCGATTCTGATTCAGTGATTCTCGGCGCTGTAAAACGTTGTTTTTAAAGTTTTTTTTTCCCAATTAACGTTAAATAATGTCAATTACATTATGTGGAATTGCACAAGAACTTACATTAAATTAAGGCAATTGCCAAATTTATTATTACCATTTATATTTGTATTGAATATGAAAACAAACAATTAGCATATTAAAACATGCAAATACAATTAGAGCTGTTCAAGAAAACCACTTGATTATAGCTAACTGAACATTGCACAACAGCTTTAATCAAAATCTTTTCCATTTAATGAGATAACAAATCCCAAAACTAAGTTGATGTAATAATAAATCAACAGTGTACTGATCATGTGCTAATATACAACAATCTTTGCTTTATTTCAGTCTGATTCATCTGATTCCTCTGCTTCTTCCTGTCCATTGTTCCTCTCATCAGAGTCGCTCTCCTGTGTCAAAACAGATTGAATTAAGCATCGCGAAGAGAAAGACATCTCAAAATCTCTCATAAGATCTCGTGAGGAAATTAAACTCCCAAAACAAGCAAAGCAAAATTCATTACAGGCTATTAAAGGCAATTATAACCATGCTGTATATTTGCTTTTGAGAATCACATGACACATGTCTATGTTAATGTGATATGAGAAATGAGTTTAAATATGAAAATTAATACAATTATTAATCATCTGACTGATACAACTGATCTGTCATGTGTGTATTTAACACAATGTGGTCTGTGAGGCCACTGTATCATGCATAGTAATGGGAAATCATAGTATGTTGTAATGCCAAAAGTAAGGTATTCAGATGGTATTCAAATATTTCTGGAAGATTTTCAAAGCGCACATCCATGCATGCTATTTCAGCTAGTATTACCCAAAGCCCCTTTGTGCAACAGCCGAAACTAAACTGAAAAGAAATACTTGGCAGCAATGGTGCATCAAACTGATCAAAACTGACAGTAGAAGATTCCTATTTTAAATATATGCTGTTCTTTATATTTTTTCCACAAAAATATTTAGCACTGATAAAACAAATAATAATAAATGTTTCCTGAGAACCCAATCAGCATGTTAGAATGATTTCTGAAGGATCATGTGACACTGGAGACTGAATTAATGGCTGCAGAAAATTCAGTTTTGCCATTGCAGGAATAAATAACATTTAAAAAAATATAATAATATTTGGCCACATTACTGTTTTTAGTGTATTTTCATTAAAAAAGCCTTGCTGAGCATAAGAGACTTCTTTCTTAAAACATCAAAAATAAAAAAAAATACCAAAATTTTCAACATGACCCTAAAATTTAAGTAATAACAAATTAAGGAAATCAATTTAGCAACATGCTAACACTTGATCAGACTATATGTCCGTGCATTATGCAGGATAATGCAGTCAGTCATTATACCTCGTCTTCATTCTGCAACTGAGAAGACTCTTCCTCCTCTTCATCAACCGCCTGTGACCTTTGTGAGAGAATCTCTTCACCCTGCAAAGCAAAGCAAAGCAAAGCAAAGAATAAAAATTAGCATCACTGGATTATCAATAAATGCTACACTGTGCCCTTGTATAGACTTATGTTATAGCCATAAAATTTACAGTTATTACAGATATTATTATATTATAAACCTTAATAAAAACTATATATATTAGAGATTAATTAGTTCTGAAAAAATAACGCAATTAAAATATTTGAATGCAGTTAACGCACTGGCCCCACCCCCAGATCTGTAAGTCATCTTACAGTCCATACAGTTGACTGATGACAGATATGATGCAGCTATGCCCTAAAGTTCAAGATGAGTATGTGTATGAGTTTTTGTCTCATTTTTATATCATATGATAAGTGATATCACACAGCAGCGAAAGCTGCTATATCACACAAGTGTTGTTTTTGTCATGAAGAGCACGAGTCATCATTTACTCACCTTCATGTCGTTTCAAACCTGAATGACTTACTTTCTTTTGTGCAACATAAAAGATGGTATTTTAAAGACTGTTGGTAACAAAGCTGTTTTGGTTACCATTGACTTTCATTGCATGAACAAAAATACTGAGATGCTTCTCAAATTATTTTCTTTTATGTTCCATAGTTTGTTAGGCCGTTGTAGCCTAAACATTTATGTGTAATAAATTTTATGTTGAATCAAATAAAATATTTCTTTCTAAAGATAATATTTGTAATGTCTACTTGCTACTTTCTCATTTAAAACAATAATAGCTTTAAATAATCTGTGGGTATTTTCACAGCCAAATTTAGTTTGTGATTAATTAATTGCAGCACTCTGTAATTAATTAGATAACAAATTTTAATCGACTGACAGCCCTAATATACATATATATTAGTGCTGTGAAACGAATAATCGCATCCAAAATAAGTTTTTGTTTACATAATATACGTGTGTGTACTGTGTATATTTATTATGTATATATAAAGACACACATACAGCACGTTTTGAAAATATTTGCATTTATTTACATATATATATTTATATTCATATAAATTATATCATGTATAAATTTATTTAATATATAAACGTAACATATTTTTCTTAAATATATACATGCATGTGTATTTATATATACTTAATAAATATACACAGTACACTCACATATATTATGTAAACAAAAACTTATTTTGGATGCAATTAATCGTTTGACAGCACTAATATATATATTAACTTAATATAAAGTAAAAATAGATTTTCTTCTGACAATTTAAAAATATGCAGCGAAATCAATGTCACCGGGGCAAGTAAAAAGTAGTGCATCCTTATAGTGGATTTGTTTTTAGTGATGTGGCTTTGCCACATTTTTCCATCTCACCTTTAAGTCTCTGTTCTTCAGGTTCCCCAGCCAGAAGGCTTCCTGGCAATGGTTAAGAGTGAGCATGGCTTTCACACGATACACAAACTGCTCCAGATTTTTCTTCAAGGCTGGAACGTGATTGGTCAGCCCTGTATCTTGCCTAATCTGTAAACCGTAAAACAGTGATAATAATAATAATAATTACAGAGATTATGTTTCACAAATGCTTTTAACATCAATAAGCTAAAATTATTTAGCAGTTTTCTCATTTTAATCTTTAATCCCACTCTTCCTCCACAGTCCACCATGCACTCCAGATGCTGTAATTCACCTTTGAGTGGCCACACATGTGGTGGAGTTGTCTAGTACTGAGCTGGAAGGTCTTCAGCAAACTCTGGACATCCTCCTGAGAAGATCCCGTACAATGATTAAAATCTCATGTTACTAAACAGATAAATTTCAGTCAAGATGCAACGTTACATATAAATTTTCACGAATGAGACAGAAATACCTTGTGTTTTTTAAAGCTATAATCAAGCAGAGGCATTCCAAGTTTGAGGAAGGACTCCAGAAAAAGACGACCATACTGAACGAGATGATCAAAAACAAAGAGAAAACAAGTGTTGAATGACATTATCTTCATAAACATACCTTCATGTGTGGAAATGCGTCTTACCTTTAAACACACAGTGAGTACAGGTCTGCTGTCAAACATCTGTGCCGTAGAAAACAGAAGAACATGCTGTTTACAGAGCCATTAATGTGATGTGCACACTGGGAGAAGAGGAAAGATGTGAATGTCTCTGTACCTTGACCAGGTTTATGAGGATGTGGAAGTCACGCACAGCAAGATTCCATGTTAAGAGCTTCTCACTCTGCACCTGAATAGATTTAGGTCACAAACTTGAGACGCACTTTCCTTACACTTCCTGTTGGTACCCAAATAATAATGAAATAATATCTACAGCCACACAACAAAAAACACACACCTCTTGATTATCCGTCTGTTTGCTGGGAGGAATCTTGCGCACAGCTCTCTCCAGCTCTGCCATCATGCTCTTGTAGTACACCAGGAACGTCTGCCTGCAGTGTCAAGCAAAGCCCAGATATCTGCATGTATTACACGGCTCTGTGGAATACCTGATTCTGATTGGTCAAATGCAACGCTGAGTTGTTCAATATTTTGGTATTAATACGTCATGTACATGCAATTATTAATTTGATATGGCAGCCTGCTGTACCTGTTGAGTGTTGGCCAGCTGCGCGAGTTAGCATCTTTAGCAGCATTCAACAGCTCTGGAACCCCTTCACCTGCTATTTCCTCCACCGCCTTCAGAACATCATCAGTGTGCTCCAGATAAATACTACAGCGAGAAAAACAAACTGATTTAAACATCCTCAGATATGAACAATAATGTTAAAGCATGGCATTTTAGTTCAAGTTATTTTATTCTTGCATGTAACATTCTTTTGGGTATATTAATTAGGGCATATTTTGGATAGGGCCCGTCCTGTTCAAAAGTTCAGAGTGGGTAAGATTTGTTTTTGAAAGAAGTCTCTAACGCTCACCAATGCTACATTTATTTGATCAAATATAGAGTAAAAATAGTCATATTGTGAAATATTACAGTTTAAAATAACTACTTTCGATTTTAATGTATTTTAAAATATCAAAGCTGAATTTTCAGCAGCCATTACTAGTGTCATGATCCTTCAGAAATCATTCTAATAAGCTGATTTGGTGCGCAAGTAACATTTCTGGCTATTATGAATGTAAAACTTACAAAACCTGTTTTCTAGGTGTAAATTCTCAAAATGTGGTTTGCTTTGATATGATTAAGATTTTGTATAATTTTCAGCAACCCTGAGAATAGGCTTTCCAGGTGATTTTCTCTCTAAACATTAAACATTTAGGCTATGTGATGTTATAAATGTCATAAATCTTTAATATTTCAATTAGTAAAAGAATATATTATTATAACATTTCTATTAGCGTAGGAAGATCAGTATGAATATTTCATTTATTTAATTCTGTCTTCGTGTATAATGCAGGACTTACATTATTTCTAACATCAAGTGAGGATTAATGGATGTAACGAGACTCATGAAGCATATTAATCATTTTATTGACTTATTTCTCTCTCCTCTATCTAATAGAATCTCATATCCATGGGTCTTAATACCCTTATAGCCTCAATTCAGTGTTATTTTAGTATTATTTATATACTATTACGGTCCCCATGATATTTTTGATTTTAATTTTCAGTTCAATTAAGTTTTAGCAATTTAGTTTTTGTGCTTTTGTCAGTTTATTTATTTTTTTTATATTTCTACACAATTTTAATTAAGCTTTAAGCTTTGATTTACTCTTAATTCAGCTTAGTTTAATCACTGAAAATTATTTTTAGTAGTTTCCATTAACAATAACAATGCTGCCTCAATGACTCCTGGAACTGAATGGGAACTTAAGCATTAACTCACAACATACCTGAGTAGGGTTTTAAGAGCATCATTGTATTTGTTTCCTCGCTCTTTCTCTCCACTCGCTGTAACCCACTCCTGACAGAGGAAACTCCTCGTCAGGGATGCTGAGGGAAATGATATCATTCAAAATGAACGCATTACAGAGCACAACCACTATTATACAGCATACAATACTGGAAACGCACTGATCTGTTCTCTGTAGGTCCTGTGGTTTGATCCTCCATTCTGGGACAGCACAATGAGCAGCTGAGTCAGACACAAGGCAGTGTTCAGGCTGGGCACTGTGCTTCGGAAGTTCTGCAGGTACTCAAAAGCGTGCCTGAGCATATAAAACACCATGTAGAGATGGTAACATTGAAAATTGTCCACTAACAGCATGTAAGAAGTATGTGCACTGACGCTCCCACCTGCTGAGCTGATCCAGGGTCAAATCGGTCTCGTCCTCCTTCAGTCGGCCGGCCAGGACACCCAGAGCGTTCTTCAGCAGAGCACGATGCTCTGGACCAGAAAAGCCGGCCCTGAATATGAACAGCAGGTGATTGAAGATGGTCTGAATATTTTGCAGTTGTCAGGAAAGTCAACTAACGACTAACTAGTCCATGTTTACCAGCTGAATGTAGTATGTAGCACTTGCAGCAGGAGCTGATAGGCTGAACACATCAGCTGCTGTTCTTTCACATCCACACCAGGAGCATCAACAACACCCTGATGCTCAGAGAGCAGAGTCTGTGTGAGGACAAACGTTCAAACAGAGCAATAAAACCAAACGTGCCAGCCAGCACTAATGCACACGTAATGAACATGTTTACAAGGTTATAAATGGAAACACATGTGCACCTGAAAGTGATTGTGGCAATTCTCCAGGTGTGTGCAAAGTCTGGGCAGCAGCTCGATGCAGCAGGTGGCGACTTCTTTGGCATTTTTCTGCTGCAGGTGAGCAAAGCCAACTGCTCTGTCCGTCTTACTCTAGAGAGACACCGCAGAAAACATTTCAGCACCATATTGGTTGTCAGCTGATATTGGAGATGTTTTGTAATTCATTTGTAATTTATGGCATGTTTATTTTACATTTAGATTACTTTTGCTGCCACCAAACATTCATTAAAGTTTATATTTAAAAACATTCATTTATTTTAATAACACTGCTAAATGTATTCCTAAAAATATTCCTTTTTATATTGTACATTATTAAGCCATCAAAAAGCACTTAATAAAAGCAAAATACAGATATCATTTACCCGTTATTAAATTATAATGATGCCAAAATTAAGTGAATTTACAGGACAATATAAAAATGAATATTTTGAAATTAGCTAAAGATTACAATTAATCTTGTACTATTTAATTACATTATAGTAATGCCAAACTTTGGTGAATTTTGGCATCATTTCAGTGTAAAGCATAAAAATGAATATTTTGTGATTTGCTAAAGGTTACATTTAGCAAATAACAGTGTTAATTAAAATGAATAGTTCTCGTTTTTAGTGTTTTAATTTTTTAATTATTTAGATAAAATAATATCTGATCAGTTGATTAGAATGTTGCTTCAGCATTTTCAAATAACATGTTTGACTGGGTAAAACAGGTTTAGTAATGTGTGTGTTTTCTTACTTTAAGAAATGGAGCCTTTTTGGCTGGTGCAGAAGTCAAACTGAAGTCCAGTTTACGCCACATGTCCTCCAGCAGGAAAAGCAGCTCTGCAGGGCCCAACTGCACTTCCTCCTTTAACTGCACACAAAACAGCACTCTATTATTTTGCATTTAATTAAAGTATGTACTTGTACTGAGAATCGACCAGCAAACAGACTCGTTTTACCTTACTATGTAGCTCAGTGTCCAACAGTGTCCGGGACAGAAGGCCACACTGAAGCACGCTCAGAACTTCAACATCAAGTTCTCTGAAGAACGGCCAGTACGAGGACAGACTGACTCCTAATTTGGCATCCTTTTCTTTCTCCTTCTCGCTCTCTTTCTCTGGATGATCCTGCCACAACAAACAATTGTCAGTTTTGGAATGTGAAAAATACTAAGTGCATTAAATTAAAATCTAGCCAACACCAAAGTAAAATCTTAATGTATTGAAGTAAAACATACAAAGGAGTACCATATTGTCCATTTATTCTTTATCTCAAACAATATGGTGTTACAGTCCACTTTACCAGATGTTTATACAAATGTCTGTTAACCAATGGACATGAAATAATATAGTCTTTACCTGTTGGGAATCCTCTGCCTCTGCGGCCCCCTCCAGCTGTGATTTGTCTCCTGAGGAGTTCTTACTCGCTGAAGCCTTCCTCTTCCTCCCAGATGACTCTACACACCCACACACACACACACACACACACACACACACACACAAACAGTGAAGGACTGACCCTATCTATAGCACAAACCAATTTGCTGATTTCTCCAGCAGACTTACCTTTCTTTCCTTTCTTTGGCAGAGCACTTGAAGAAGAGGGTATCATCACTTCAGCACTCTCTCCATCAAAGATAGCCTGAGGAGGAGTGTAGCCTGGTGTAGCTAACACAATAAAACCATGTTAACTTTGCAGAGAAAATAAATATAGGAAATTTAATTAATTTTCAAATTATTTAATTAAATTAAATATTTAATTAACAAAATTTAAAAGAAATTACTTAAAAATAAACAAATTAATAAATGTAACAAATAAATACACATACATACATACATTATATATATATATATATACACACACGCACTGGGGAAGAAGATTGTCTCTCTGGTACCTGCTAAGCATGTCTGCAGTAAATTCTGAAGGTAAGTGATATTCTGTATACGAGTTACAACCTTCATTTTCATCTCAGGATCATTCTGCTTGCAAAAAGCATTCACCGTCTACACTCATAAAAAAGACATGCATATTAGAATATATTAATTATTATATAACATCAAAAACACATTCCAAATTCCAAACTGTAGTTCCAAATAATAAACTGAACACAGACTTCTCATTTTTGGATGAACTATTAATTTACAGCTAAAGTGAATACTTTAAAAAGGCAAAATAGTCATATCAGAACTTGAATTGATCAGGGATGATTTTAAACTAGTCACTCTAAAGTCATTCTGAATTTACTACTATGCTGTACTAAAGAGATGTACTAACCTCTCTGAACCAGTTGATGGTGTAAAAGAGCAGAGAACAGAGGAACTCTCTCTCAGCCTTAGACAGGCTCTCCACCTTCTCCACCACCTCCATATCAGTCAGAATCAAAGGACAGCCTATAACAGCACAAAACTCTCCAAATATGTTTTTTTTTTTTTACCTTAAATACCTCTGATGCCTCTTGTGATAAATAATCTTACAGTTTATATACAATCACAATGCATTAATTAAAACTGAGGCATCTATTAAATTTTCTTTTTCACAGTGAACAAGACAAAACACAGTCTAGAACAAAGTTATGATATAAAAAAAACTGCAGGTGTACAGTATCTGACCTAGCAGAGCATCAATCTCCTCCAGACCACCCTGGT
Source organism: Tor tambroides (assembly GCA_021397915.2). Lineage (NCBI taxonomy): Eukaryota > Metazoa > Chordata > Actinopteri > Cypriniformes > Cyprinidae > Tor > Tor tambroides. Next base: position 8,922 of record JAFVLL020009009.1, read on the forward strand.
GCTGCACCTCCTCACACAACCTCAGCAGGCGGAAAAATGGGGACAGACACAAAGGAGACACGCGCCTGTGAGAATAAGAGAATCATTCAGATCGTAACATTGCAGGGATTCAGCTATTGACAATACTATTTTAACAATGTCCTTGATGACAGATTACAGGTTGATATACTGTATTGATTACTGGCATCAATAAATAACATCAACATATAATTTTATTTTATTATAGGTGAATTTTCAGGAAATATTGCATAAAATAATTGCTCATTTAATTTCGGCAATTTTGCACACATCATGATACATATGATGAATCTAAGCTATATACAGTACATATACACACATATATATATATATATTAACATTTTTGCCAGCTGAACTCCTCTGACCTAAAATATTTACTTGAAGTACCACCTTATTATATCAGAAATGTACAGAATATTTTAAAACATTTGCAAGTTCACAAGTTGTATTTTGGTTAATAGTCAAATGACATGCAGGTAAACAGCAATTGATAGGCAAAGTGTTTAATTTTGACTTATGTACATGCAACAGTCCTATTTTTTAATTTCTTAGTAGCTTTTTAATCAACTCACAAACCCCCTGCAGATCCCAGTTTGGGAAACCTTGCTCTATTTCAAGGAACATCATTTATGGTATTCTACAGTAACAGAAGCATTAAACTGAGTTCAGCATGGAGTATTCAGTAATGACCTCTCTTTCTTGACTCCAGCTGCTTGGGTTGTGTCTGTTTTGTGCTGCTGGTCTTGAGTCATAAGTGGCAGTAGATTGATGGCGATCCCCCCTTGACTCTCATCCTCATCCAAATTATACATCACAGAGGCAGGAAACACGAATGGGCTGAGAGACACGCACACAAGAGGGGTCATGAGAAAGTCAAGACATAAAAACGCTGGAATTTAAACAAATAAATGAAACAGCTGATTGCTTTGACTTGACAACAAAAAAGCAAGTCGTAATGATTATACTACTCTTTATGAGCCCTGAATGTGTCACTCACCCTGATAAATCTGGTCCAAGGTCTACAACAAAGTCTTCCTGAAAATCCTCCAGCACACTCTTCCCGATCCATGCCTAAGGATGATATAGCCATAGTAGAGAGTTTAATATACTAATATAATACGCAGACCTTTTAGTCATATTTAATTAACTCAATTAAAGAGACAGTTCACCCATTAAAATACAATTCTGTTAGCATTTACTCACTCACATCATGTCATTTCAAACTCATTTGGAGACAGAATTTTTAAAATCTAATTTCTTAAAAATCAAAGCTGAAGACATGAAGGCTGTTTTAAGGGACTATTTACAGTCAGTAACTCACACACACCTGTACTAGAGGGTCCAGTTTGCAGGTCTGCAGCAGGTTGGCCAGCTCATCGTAATAGAGAGCGGCAGCTTCAGGGGAACTCTCACTGCATGAGCGTACCAGCTCCAACAGAGCCATCACCTACAGACACAGCAACACTTAAAAGCTTACATGGTTGTAAGGAGTGAAAGTGGGCAACGCATTTATAATGTTTCAAAAATTTCAATTTCAGATAAATGGCATTGTTTTATTCTATTCTATTCATCAAAGAATCCAGAAAAAGTATTATAGTTTCCAAAAAAAATATTAAGCAACACAACTGTTTTCAACATTAATAATAATAAAAGATCTCGAGCACCAAATCAGCATATTAGAATGATTTCTGATGAATCATGTGACACTGAAGACTGGAGGAATGGCTACTGAAAATTTAGCTTTGCATCACAGGTATAAATTACAATTTAAACATATTAAAAACAGTCATTTTAAGTCAAAATGTATTGCTGCTTTTTACAGTATATTTGATCAAATAAATGCAGCCTTGGTGAGTATAAGAGACTTCTTTCAAAAATCTTACAGACCCCAAATTTTTGAAGTAATTTGGAATTTTTGTGTACACTCAAACCATCAGATCATTTCACTCACCTGTCTGTGTGTCTCTTTGGGCAGTGTGCCACCCTGAGAGCCATCAGGTGTATTTCTACATAAACAACACAAGACCAAAAAGAGCAAAGACCAAAGATCACAAACCTAATAAGGGTGTATAAGTGAAAAACACGGCAATGCTCCAGCAAAGAGAGTACCTGCAGGCCCCCATACTGCCCACCATCATGACTGCACCAATAATACCAATACGCTTGTACTTGGGCACTGTGCTGGACAGCTGCTTACGGATGACGATGTGCATGTCATCCTGGTGAAGGACATACAGATATTTGACAGAATTTTTATTTTTGTATCAGCTATCCCATTAATTGAAAAAATTACAACTATACCTTTAAGATGCAGTGTGTTTCTCACCTGGATGTGTCCTCCATGCTGCTCTTGTCCAAATGCCAGGCGGCTGAGCAGGTGGAAGAGTCGTCTGATCTGCTGTGAGGTCAGGTTGTCCATGTAGTCCAGAATACCCTGTCAGAATACCCACAATTCACACCAGAAAAGAGGTTAAATATCATAATGTACTTGAAAAGACCCAAATAATTCCTCTAAAAATTGCTTAAATAAAAAATAGCAGAAAACAAAAAAATATTTTTGATTCAGACTGATTTGAGTCAATCTGACTTACTGAAAAGAACAGATTCAAACAAACAATTTCCTTCCAAATAGACAGAGGCAAGCGTTTATACCTTCAAAAAAACAGTGAACTGGCTCATTTCTGCAGGCTTCTGAGATACCAGCTCACAGAGCAGCTCAAGTGCCACATCCACCTCACCACTCACACCACTGCATGCGTGTGTGACCAGAGAGCCAACCACCTCCTACATAACAAACACACATGAACTGGACATCAGTGCAGGTCTTTAAATAAATGTTAGGGCTCTTAAATCTGCAGTGTGTTTGTTTTGAGCTAGTATTAAGAGGTATTTCTTACCTGCTGACAGTAGGAGTCAAAGGCAGTGAAGGCTTGTTTGTACATGTGACCTCCGAAAGGCACCACACAGCAGTCTGGAGAACGCAAGAGTCCCTGAGCTAGAGCCAGAATTGATGGGAAATAACCCCGCATCACCTGTATGAAACATTTACACCATACTTGATATGTACAAGGGAAATCAACACTTCGGGTAGCATAAGTAGGGATGTTTCTTAGTCATAAGCATGTGAATGAAATCAGACCTGAGCATGACCCTTAAAGGTCTTCTGCAAGAGGTTTTCCTGAATCAGACCCTTGCGAACTTTGACTTTGAGCACTCTCTCCGCCCCACGCCGGCTGTGGTTTGCATTAGTGGAGTGAAGGATGAACAGCACCAACAGGTCAACCACCTGAGAGACACAACAAGTTATGTTAATTCTTGCATTGTGGATGTTCAGGTATGAAATGTGTCAATCTAATAGGAGTCGCATAAAAACATTTTGATAGAAATCAATCAAACCTTATGGTCGTCTGACTCATCGACATTCTCTATTTCCTAAAATTAAAAAATTTGAACAGTAATTAAATAACTTCAGTTGCACGAAAATATAATACCTAGTGCTTGAAGGCAGAAAGGAAAACAAAAAAAGCTATCAAGATTATATGAACTCACTTTTAGCCAAGCCTCTGAGATGGTCTTCTGAAATCGGATAGCTGACTTTATGACCTCCAAAACTAAAGCCACACTGTCCTGACCACTGTTGCATGATGGGACCCTGGAGGACCTGATGGAGCAGTAACATTAAAATCAAAAACAAGACAGAACATGGCCAGCAGAACAGACATATTTACAACTTCTTATTTGTCTTCCAGGGAATAAAGCAGTCAGATGGGTTTGGGAGGGAGAGATGAGAGTAAGTAAATGACGATAGAGTCTCACCCTGACATGGCTTTGCTTTTCATACGACTCTGGGAAGCCTGCAACACTGCTGGCAAAACACACTGCTCCAACTCCAGCTTTTTACGCAGGTCACACACCACCTGAGGAACATGAAAGGACATGAGAATAACTACAGCTCTACAGGAAATTGATTTAAAATTGTCTACCAGAGAAAATACATTTTTCAGTTTAGAGGCCTGACCTCATTAGCATCAGATGCAGAGATGGAGTGTAAGATGAACTTGACTACAACAGGAAGATCCTCTAACTGCACAGCAGCGAGAGTTCCCATTACTACCTCACGCACCTGATAGAGAGAAAGACAGTATACATTACAGTTTAAAAGGCAAAATAAATGAATCCTTTTATTTAACCTTTTTTTTTAAACAATTATTTAAAGCAATAACACTGGGACCAAATACTTTTTAGGGAAGATATTTGCATGTTTAGAAGTACCTCGGACAGTAACGCAGAGCTCAGATTCAAACTGGATAAAGCATCCAATATAGGCACAGGGAGTTGAGTGTTCTGCTGAAGTAAACCACTGCACAAGGGAGCAGACACAAACACAGACTAACTTAAACAATATACACGATGATAATAAGCACCTACATTATAGTCACACTCAGCATTTCCATCACAGTCAGCCATAATTACTAAACCAAACAAAGGTCAAAACAACACAACTTTAATTCCATGCACTGGGAAATGGCGCAAAAAATAACAGGCTCAGCTACTGCTGACGTACTTTAGCTCTTTGGCCATGTCTCCATGCTGGGAATCCTCTAGGATTTCAGGCAGGCTGGTAATAATGTCCCGCTGGATCTCCACCGGAGCCACAGACACCATCTGCATCAGCTTACTGCTCAAATCCTACACATACACAGCAGTCATATCAGTCAGACATTGGTCACGGCAATGCCATAATTTGGCTTTGACAAACATTTATGTCTGCTACAAAGGAACTCTTGGCAATTTTGAAGTTCACTGGGACATTTTCATCATATAGGATTCTCACACAGACGGTATCAGTGGCTGTGTACCTTGCCATCTACAATTCGGTCCAACCACTTCAACTGTTTTATTATGAGACGGGGAATGTTGAGGCCATCCTCGCTCACACTGTAACAGAGCACATTGCCATCAGTGATAAGGGAATGTTACAGGACTGTGTCTGTAATTAAAGTGATGTGTATAAATATCATCAAAAAGACATTTACCCCTCAAACATGAATTCTGGAAGCTTTTCAAACAAAGTGTTTATGACCTGGGTCTAAATGCAGGAAAAGGACAATACATATATATTACTTATATTCCCCCAAAAACATTCCCCCAAATATTTTGAATAAAATAAATTTTAATAATTAATAGCTGTAGATAATTATTTCAACAGAACATGTAAAAATGCTACATTAAAAATAAAAAAGTATCCTACTTTTTTTTGGACCAATTAATTTTCATGACTTTTTAATCATCTAATCATTGGATAATGGATAAAAATTTTTTTTTAAATAAAATATAAAAACAATAAATAGTTAAATATATGATAAAGAATGATATATAAAAACAATATCTAAAAACAATATAAAAATATATAATTATTATATAATAATATAACAATAACGAATGAAACAATAATGTATTCAGATCAGTCTAAATGTAGGAAAAGGAAAATAATTTTCTCTTGTTTTGTATTTTAAGAGGTAAATTGAGCAGATATTTACCTGTAGCATCTCTATTCCAAGCAACAGGCGTACAAGACTTTCCTGATAGGAGCCAGAACTGATATTAGAGGGAAAATAAGTAACAATTAGAAAATAAGAGTATATAAGAGCAACAAAACAGTTGCATCAAACATTTCAATGAATTCTTTTAATGTTTCAGATGGAAAAACAAGAATCGGTGCATTACTTGGTATCCTGCTGTGAAGTGGATGATGGCACACAAGGCAGCAGGCAGTTTCTGAATCTCTCTGGGTCTTCAATGTATGTTTCCAGTGCAGATATAAACTCCTGAATTATCTATAAAACAGCCATTTAACAATCTCAATATATGTAAAGCAAGATTTTTCGTTGAAATGAAAAAACAAGTAGTATAATGATGAACTGTTTCTCACATTGGGGAATCTGGGATGCTTTCGTAGATGCTGCTGGAGCCGCTTTTGAAATATTACTTGGTCTACAGCTGTAAAAAATAAATAAATAAATAAATAATTCATTCATTCATTCATTTTTAAAAAATGTGTGAAGTGAAGTGTGGCCAAGTATGGTGATCCATACTCGGAATTTGTGCTCTGCATTTACACACACACACACACACACACACACACACACACACACACACACCTGGAGCAGTGG